>BQNB010026580.1:4145-49070 GCA_026074375.1 Tanacetum coccineum | reverse complement strand
TTTAAACTTTAGAACTTTTTGCAACATATTCAACATTATAATCATAAGTTCTTAAAGCTAGGAATGCGTTTCTTAGTTTGAAAACCCACCCCGTTGCTAGCGTAGTGGGAAATCACATCAACACCTTATTCCTAATATGGCTAAGGATTGGTGTCTTAGTTTGAACCCCCACCTCGTTGCTAGCGGAGTGGGATATCACGACACATCTTTTACTTGCTCCATAATATCAACTGCATGCTTCATTGGCAAAATTTCAATATTCATGCATTTTTGCATTCACATTTCATTCATGCTTCTTTGGCATTTATCTTTTTAATCACTATAAAATCTCGCTTGACTTAGTTGAATTAAATTGAGTACGTATGATTAGGTGGATTAGAAATTCACGGGAGAGAAAACCACAAGTTACTCGTATAAGATTTTAGAAGAATCTTGCTTAGCACATAAACTTATATTTAACTCTATCATTTCTCGTTCTTCACATTAAAATTCAAAGCTATAGAATTCGTGAAAGCTTGGCCTAAAGGAACTAGCTAGGGCTCAACACGCCCGATCAAGTCAAAAATTATTCTTATTCTACCCAAAAGAAAAGCAAAACTGTGACAAAACACTTATTATATTTTTGAAAAAATTTCAATTTTTTTTCGATTTTTTGGTATTTTGGTGGTAAAAATGGGTTTACGTGGTAACAATGCTGCAGGAAATAATCAAATCGAAGATACCCCCCCAAACTAGAACTAAACATCGTCCTCGATGTTTTGAAGGGTATTACATTAATCCTAAGGCCATTTATGAGGTATGCCAAAAGATAAAACGTTAGTCGATAAGATTAGGATATCGGATTCCCAAATGAAGCTGAGGATGTGAAACTCTTGATGAATGACAAAACTGAGAGTCTTCACAATCCGGGCAATCCTGGACAATAACAACAACATGGAAACACGGGTAATGGAACAGACAAGCTATCTTACACAACAACAATATTTATTACAACTACGGATAAGCATGGGGTGCCTCCCACAAAGCGCTTGTTTAGGGTCACGATGCTTGACCCATCACAAGGATTTTATGATCCATTGGGGAAATTTTTGGAGATGGGACAACCATATGTGGTATGTCCCCTCCAAAGTAGTGCTTAAGTCGATGACCATTCACCTTGAAGTTTGGCCCGTCGATTTGAGATAACTCGACGGTGCCATATGGAAATACTTGGGTAACGGTGAATGGTCCAGTCCAGCGGGTCTTAAGCTTGCCCGAGAAAATCTTTAATCGAGAATTAAAAAGGAGGACTCGATCACCAACGTTGAAAACGCGGTTCTTGATCTTGGAGTCATGGATCCTCTTTGTCTTCTCTTTGTAGATCAAAGAGTTCTCATAGGCTTGATCACGAAGTTCATTTAATTCATTCATTTGAACCTTCCGATGATCGCCCGCGGTAACAATGTCATAATTGCAATGTTTCAAGGCCTAGTAGGCCTTATGCTCGAGCTCGATGGGTAGATGACAAGCCTTTCCGTATACCAGCTTGTAAGGAGTGCACCCGATGGGTGTCTTATATGCGGTACGGAAGGCCCACAAGGCGTCATCCAACTTATCGGACCACAAAGCACGGTTTTCACCTACGGTTCTCTCAAGAATGCGTTTCAAACCACGATTTGAAACCTCAACTTGCCCACTTGTTTGTGGGTGATACGCGGTGGAGAGACGGTGAGTAACTCCGTATTTAAGCGTGACTTTTGAAAATTGGTCATTGCAAAAATGGGTACCGCGATCACTAATGATAACATGAGGGGTCCCAAATCGGGCGAAGAGAGATTTTAAGAATTTGCAAACAACTCGGGCGTCATTGGTGGGGAGCGCTTTTGCTTCAACCCATTTTGACAAATAATCGACGGCCACGAGTATATACTTGTTCCCTCGTGAAGACGGGAACGGTCCCATAAAGTCGATGCCCCACATGTCAAAGATTTCACAAACTTGGATGGAGTTTTGAGGCATCTCATCACGTTGTGAAGTTTTTCCTTGACGTTGGCACGAGTCACAGTTCTTGACAAACTCGTGGGCATCTTTATAGATGGTGGGCCAGAAGAAACCGGAGTCAAAGATCTTTTTGGCTGTGAGGTTTGCACCATGATGTCCCCCGGTGGGTCCATTGTGGCAAGCTTCGAGAATGTCGAGAGCTTCCTTGCCGTGCACACATCGCCTGATCACTTGATCCGCACAAATTTTAAACAAGAAGGGGTCATCCCAAAAATAATGTTTCACGTCCTTGAAGAACTTATTTTTCTGTTGGGTTGACATGCCCTTCACAACGAAGTTACCCGCGTGATAATTTGCAAAGTCGGCAAACCACGGGGTTCTAGAATCTCCACGAAAGGTCACCATATTTAACGTCTCAAGAGGAAAACTTTCATTTATCTCTTTAGGATCATTGACGTTTTCATACGGGTTTTCCAATCTGGACAGATGATCGGCTGCGAGGTTCTCGGCTCCTTTAGTATCAATAACTTTGAAGTCAAATTCTTGGAGGAGGAGAACCCATCGGAGCAATCTCGCCTTGGCATCCTTTTTTGCAAAGAGATACTTAAGGGCGGAATGGTCCGTATGCACTATGCTTTTGTTCATGATGAGGTAAGACCTGAATTTCTCGAAAGCATACACTATGGCAAGTAACTCTTTTTCAGTCGTAGTGTAGTTCGTTTGTGCTTCAATCAAGGTCTTACTAGCATAGTGGATAGGCCGAAAATGTTTCTCATGACGTTGCCCCAAAACTGCACCTATGGCGAAATCGCTTGCATCGCACATAAGCTCAAATGGAAGGTCCCAGTTTGGAGCAATCAAGATTGGAGCTTCCGTAAGTCTATCTTTCAATGTTTGGAAAGCTCGAATGCAGTCATCGGAAAAGATGAATGGAGTATTCTTCTCAAGGAGATGGGTCATTGGTCGGGATATTTTTGAGAAATCCTGAATGAACCGCCGGTAAAAACCGGCATGACCGAGAAAACTCCTAATTCCTTTGACGGTGGTGGGATGAGGTAATTTTGCAATGACATCGATTTTGGCTTTGTCAACCTCAATCCCTTTCTTAGAAATCTTATGGCCGAGGACAATGCCCTCTTTGACCATAAAATGGCTCTTCTCCCAGTTAAGACTTAAGTTGGTGTCTTCACACCTTTGAAGCATGTGGTCTAAACGGGAGAGGCAGTTTTGGAAAGAATTCCCAAAGACCGAGAAGTCGTCCATAAAGACTTCCATCGTCTTCTCAACCATGTCATGAAAGATTGCTAACATACATCGTTGAAACGTGCCTGGAGCATTGCATAAGCCGAAAGGCATGCGACGGTAGGCAAACGTTCCGTATGGGCAAGTAAAAGTAGTCTTTTCTTGATCACGGGGGTCAATGGGGATTTGGAAATAACCGGAGAAACCATCGAGGAAACAGTAGTATTCATTCCCCGCTAATCTCTCAAGCATTTGGTCCATGAACGGTAGAGGGAAGTGGTCTTTGCGGGTGGCTTCATTTAACTTACGATAGTCAATGCAGGGTGGCTCATTTAACTTGCGGAAGTCATGCATACCCCGCACCCGGTAACCAATCGAGTTGGGATCAACTCATTTTCTTCATTTTGAACAACGGTAAATCCACCCTTTTTGGGCACACAATGTATTGGGCTGACCCATGGACTATCGGAGATTGGGTAAATTAATCCTGCGTCAAGAAGTTTTTCAACTTCTTTCTTGATGACATCGTGGATTTTTGGATTAACCCTTCTCTGATGCTGAACTGTAGGTTTATAGTCCTCTTCCATTAGAATTTTGTGGGTACAAAATTCCGGGTTAATACCCTGAATGTCGGATAATTTCCAAGCGATGGCTTGCTTGTGGGACTTAAGAACCTTGATCAGATCGGCTTTCTCCCCCAAACTTAATTCTTTAGCAATGATGACTGGTAACTTGTTGTCATCTTCCAAGAATGCGTATTCAAGATGGGGAGGTAAGTCTTTGAGTTCAACCTCTGGCGGTTCATCAATCGAAGATTTAACAGTTTTGGCTTCACAAAGTTTGATTTCTTCTTGGGTTTCTGGTGAACAATCTCCTTGATTTGGAATAGGAGTCGGTGGTTCATTGTTCAAGAATGCTTCTAGGATGAGAATGTCCCCGTCGGGATCATAATAAGTCGGATCAACTTCCGGTGAAGTTGTATCATCATCTAGAGCAAGAAAAGCATTTGCTTCCTCGAACAGTAGAAAGTCACTTTCTCCAAATGGAGTTAAGGTCGGAGATGAATTAGCAACAATAGGATCAAAGCACGGAGAAGGATTTCCGTATGCTACCGAATCAGAAAAACCTAAGACCTCTTGCGAGTATTCTTCACTAGCCATATCAATGACGTCAATCCGGTTTGCCGTCATATGATTGAAATTTGCCGTGTACCTCGAAGTTTGATCTAGGTTGAAAGTTATGGCCTCTTTGCCAACACGAAGGGTAATTTCACCCTCGTACACATCGATTAATGCACGACTAGTTTTCAGAAAACACCTCCCGAGAATTAGAGGTACTCGGGGGTCTGGCTCAAATTCAACAACCACAAAATCGGCTGGAAATTGGAACTTTCCCACCAACACACGGACGTCTTTGGCGATACCGATTGGTGTAGTGATTGAACGGTCCGCTAGCTCTAGCGTCATGCATGTTGGGGTAAGCTCGGAAAGAGAGAGATCCTTCCACACGGAATACGACATAAGATTGATGCTTGCACCGAGATCGGCCAAGGCATTGCATGTGTTAATGCCAGAAAATTTACATGGGATAAGGAATCTGCCGGGGTCTCCAAGTTTTCTAGGCAACTTGTTAAGGATGACCGCCGAGCAAGTTTCGTTCAATTTTGCCATTTCACTCAATTTCTCTTTGTTTCCGATTAAGGCTTTTAAAGTTGAGGCGAATTTAGGCATAAGAGTCAAAGCATCCAAAAAGCTAATTTCGAAATTCATATCTTTGAAGATTTCATAGAATTTCTCAATTTGTTCGTTAGCTTTTTCACGGCGGTTTTCATCGTTTCTTCTCGAAGGAAATGGGATTGACACCTTTGGAGCACTAACGGATTCAACATCGGGCTTGGAGATTTGATTTCGAGATTGGACTTGCACAACCGGAGGTTGGACGTCTTTGGTGCTTCCGTTGTTAGTCGGAGGCATCGTATCCTTTGTGACCTCGGTATCACGATTCATTGAAGTAGAAGTGGTAGGAGGAATCGTGGGTCCTTGAGTAGTAACACCGCTTCGGGTGGTGATACCTTTCAAATCTTCTTTAGGGTTGGTAACGGTGTTACCCGGGAGAGATCCCGACCCTGAAGTGGAAGCGGTGTTGGAAACTACCATCTTGGAAAGCAAATTGGCTATATTGTCCAATTGATTTTGCATTCCCATCATTTGATTTTGTGTGTTTTGCCCTGACTGAGCCAAGTTGGTTAATTGATTTTGAGTATTTTTCATGATTGCATCGTTGGCTTTGACGTAGCTATCGAAATCGAGCTTAGACACACCTGGAGCTTGTGGAACCAGAGCTTGATGAGTTGGTGCTTGATAAACCGGGGGTTGATTAACTTGGGGTTGATAAATTGGTCCTTGATTGAAATTATTACCCCTGTTTTGGTTGTAGTTTCCCCCTCGGTTTTGATTGAAGTTATTTCCTCGATTGAAATTGTTTTGACTATTTGCATGAGGATTCTGAATGGGAGGAAAACCAGGAGGTCGAATTTGATTTGAGACCATCGGAGGTCGATAACCAGAATTTGCTTGGTTGAAATTGGCCGCAGCGGCCTGGGACACATACTCTTGGATATTGTCATGGTAAATGTTGCTATTAGTGGCTGGACAGTTTTGATAAGAATGACCTCCCCCACAAGTTACACAACTTTGTTCAACCGCTTTTACGGGGGCGGAAGCTGGGGTTTGGTTCTTCTTGTCGAGAATTAATGCCCGAACCATGTCTTTGAGTTCAGCAACATCAGATGAGACTGCTGGGGTGGAAGAGCTTGTACTCATTTTAGCTACAATAGCTTTGTTTCTTGATTGACGTACCTTAGACTTGCTCTCGATGATTTTTAAACATTCTCGAGGCATTTTGTCTAAGAAGTTACCACCGGCAGCAGAGTTCAATGAATCTTGATCAATTGAGTTTAGGGCATTATAGAATGTATCGAGTTGATGCAATTCTGAAAACCCATGATGAGGGCATCCCCTTAAAAGATCATTGAAACGATCCCAAGCCTCATAAAACGTCTCATCAAATTTTTGCTGAAATCTCGTGATTTCATTTCTGAGATTTGTCGTTTTAGAGGGAGGGAAGAATTTGTTAATAAATTTCGAAACAAGATCATCCCATGTTTCAATCGATCGAGGGGGTTCTTTTTCCAGCCATATCCGGGCTGCCCCTTCGAGAGAAAACGGGAAAAGCATAAGTTTAACCGACGTATTTGGTACGTTCGGAATCTTCATCGTAGAAGTGATCTTGTTGAAATAACGGATGTGAGCATGTGGGTCTTCTTTATCATTTCCAAAAAATTGCTTGTTTTGGACAAGATTCAGAAGACCATGCTTGATCTCAAAGTTATTCGCGGTGATTTCCGGAATAACTATCGCATCCTCGTACCCCTCGGTGGGTGCTTCGAGCAGTTGCGCCATAGTACGATTATCAGCCATCGTAACTATGGGAGGATTATCAGGTTTCTCAAGATTGGATGATTCAACAGAAGTTTGTCGGACTTGTGGTTGTCGACGTCTACGGGCTTGAGAACGAGTGCGCATGCACAAAATAGAAATATAAAAAGAAAATTTACACTAAATTTTTTTTTTTGGTTTTTTTCAATGATTTATTCACAATTGATTTTAACGGACAATGAGATAAGACAACTCAAACCAAATAATCTACTTACTTCACGGTAGCTCTTAAAAAGATAAACTCACAGGTGAGCGGAGGAGTAGGAATAGCGCGAAGCTTATTTCTCCTTTCGGGTCGTAGTTCCTTGGAACAACCCTCCTTATACCCACTTTATAGTTTGTTTAACTTTTCAAGGTGAGCCGTACGTCGTAAGAGACACAAATGGCAAGTTTTTAAATCTTTTGTTCGAGTTGGGAACCAACAAGTTCACCGGAAGTTATTATGATAATACCTCAGTTGAGAATATTATATTTTGGTATTTTACCAATTTGTGAATTTTATTTCTTTTTTTTTTTTTGGACAATGTTTTTATTTTTTTTGATTTTTCTTTTGTTTTTATATGATAATTATACTAAAAAGAAAATGAAAATATTTTTGTATATTTTTTTTTTGTTTTTTTTATAAAAGAAAGTATTCACAAATTCAAACAAAAATGCCAAACGTAACGATAAACGGTTTCACAGCCTCCCCGGCAGCGGCGCCAAAAATTGATCCGTCCAAACTACACCTTAAAATATATAATATAAAATATAAAATATATATAGTAAGAATAGTCTGAAAGCGGAGTCAATAAAACCGAGAAGTAGTATAGAATGTTCCCGGGTCGTTTATCCCCAACGAGGCTGTACTGGAAAATTGATACAGTCTGAAGATTTGAGTTGGAAGGAGAGAAATGATCTGAGAGTGCAGGAAGTTAAATTAAACAATAACGAATAAAAACGTTTAAGAAAAACCTAAAAATTATGAAATTAAGCTAGAAAACGAGAACACGCATCCCGAATAAAGGGGGAAAAACCTAAAATCTTTAAAATTAACCCTACGAAGAAATTTTTGCTTCTAAACTACTCTAGGGAACAAATAACGAAGAATGAAAAAGACTAGACCGAAAACGGAGTTCGTTTGACCCAAAAACGAGTCAAGACAAAATCCCGCACCCGGACCGCTCTTTAAAAAGTAAAAAGTTGTAAAAATGACCCTACGAAAAGTTTTATATTTTTCCTACAAACTATATGACAAAATAAAATTTTCTAAAAAAGAAAAATATTTTTTTGATAATTTTTGTATTTTTTATGAATTTTTAAAACTTTTAACTAAATTAAATTGCGAAAAATACTAAACTATTTCGAAAAATTCTAAATTTTTTTTCTAAAAATACTTTACACTATAGAAATCCTACGAAAAATAAAAAAGCAAAGAGTCGCTTAAGAAATAAGCCCGTAAATAAGCTGTTACAGCTTATAAGCTTAAAAAGCCAAAACGTGTATAAAGGATAAAGCCCTTGAGTCTTTAACGAAAAAGACCCAAGGGCGCAGCGGTGAGAGTGTTGTAAAAGGGGGATCGTATCGAGAGGTCCCGGGTTCGAGTCTTGCTCACCCGGACCTCTTGTCTTTCCCCTTTTTTTTTTTTGAAAAACTTTGTAAAGCCAAAGTGTGAAGCTCGTGGGCTTAACAACTTTGTCAACTACAGCTTTTTATGAAAAGCTCTCAATAAGCTGAAAAACAGCTTATAAAGTTGACAGAATGCTTAAAGTGACTTGAAGGCTTGGAAAAGCTAAGGGATTTGGCTTATGGGGTCTAATAAGCTAAACTAGGACAAGAAAACTAAAAGGGGCTTAATCCTAAACTAAATAAGCACTAAAAGACTTAAAAGCTAAAACTAAATAAGCTGAAAAACAGCTTATGTTTGACAGAAACTAAACTAAGCTAAAAATGCTTAAGACTTGGGCTGTTTACACAAATTAAGCCAAGGAAAAGAAACCTTAGCAAACACAGCTATTGCTCAAACCAAATAAGCTGTAAGGAACACAAATGAGCTTATGAAATAAGCTTAATAAGCCCAAGAGATGGCTTAAAGCCCACAACAGTACTAACTAAGGAGTTAGTACTGTTGGTGGAAATGTGGGCTTATAAAGAGCTTAATAAGCTAAGGACAAAGGCAATAAGCTGTTTAAGGCTTGTTACATACCTAATAAGCAACTAGGAGTACAAATAAGCCTTTGAGATAAGCTCAATAAGCCAAGAAATGAAATAAGCAGTTTCCATACTTAACTTGAGCAAAAACAGTCCAAAGGCAACTTATGGCTTAAGAATAAGCTACCTAAAAAGCATTTTAAAGGCTGAAACTTAAGGGGCTTATACAAGAGCTTATAGGCTCTTGAAATAAGGCAAGAATTTGGCCTATAAATTAACTTAAAGATTAAGCAAAACGAGCTTAAAATCACCCCTTTGCAGCACCAGGGGAGATTAAAGCTTAACTCAAGGGGCTTATTTGACAGCTTTTAAAAAGCTGTCAAATAAGCTCTAAATAAGAAAATAAGCTCAAACAGATGGAGTACTCTAGCAAATGGGCTTGTGCACCAATTTTTAGCTTTTAAAAACCATTTTAGCTTGCTGAATTTGTTAGGTGAAAAAGGCTTTTGGATTTAAAAAAAAACTGCCACTATAAACATTGTGGTTTTTGACTTAACAAGTCAAAAGACCAAAGGTGTTTGTCACAGCTTGTTTTGACACACAAAACACACACTTTTGTGAACCTTAACTCAAAATCCAAGTGCTTATGAATATAAGCACTTGTGGCCTTTTTTAAAAAGTCACAGTTTTGAAAATGGTTTTAAAAAGTGTTGAAAAACAATTTTGAACCTTAAAAACTTTTGAAACAACTTAAATGAGCTTAAAAGCTTAAGCTAAAGCTAACTAAATGACTCAAGCCCAAACCAGATACACTTTTTGACCCAATTCCATGTTATCACCAAACACCCTTTAAATTTTATCAAATGGCTTTTAACACTTTAAAAGGTGAATTAAGCTAGGAAACTTGCAAATAGTAAGCCAAATAAGCTCAAAATGCATAAATAAGCAGAAATCAACAAGAATTAAGCACTGAAATAAGCTGAGAATAAGCTAATGCCAAAAAATGACTTAAAAATGGAAAAAGAGAACTTACAAGGCCCCTTGCTCTAAACAAGGCCAATAAGCTGTTAAAACCTTAATTACTAGCTCCCTTATTGAAAATAAGCTGGTAATGTCCATAAGCCCTTCCAAATTTGGCTTATCATCCAATTCAATAAGCTGTGGTAAATTGAGTGAAATTTTCAAGTATGAGTCCAATTTTTTCTTAGCTCTTTGACTTGTTAAGTGAGTTTAGCTTATCAATAAGCTGTTTAGAGAGTTTTTTAGTACATAAGAAGGAAATTTAAGCAACTGAATGTAACAATTGTAAAACGTGTAGAAATACTAAAAAACTCCAATACTTCATAAATTGATAAAAGGCTACAAAGAACTTAAATAAGCATAAAAAAGCTACCAAACATAAATTTTGCTGAATTATAGAAAATTAATTAAATAAATAATCTCTACTCCTTTCAACCATCACTAAGACCACCTATTTATACTATAAGCTATGTCTTCACTTTTCTCTTGTGTTTCATTTGTGAGAGACTTCGATGAGTAAATCCAGCCATCCATAGCCTTGTGCATCGTTAAAACCATCTTAGCCAATTGGTTCGCCAAGGTTATAGGGAAAAGAAAATTGCCAATTGCAATAGGGGGATTTGTGACTGGTGATTAAGGTGTTAATCCCTTGAGGTTTAATAGATTCAGGGTTTGAGGAGAAAACGATGGTAAATAACAACGTATGGGGGGAATACACGAAAACATTGCGGGTAAAGAGGGTTGAGGGTACTGTTGTCTGTTTAAAGTTTGGGGAATTGGCATATTGGTCCTCATGTATATATGGTTCATTGCACAATTCGACTTGATGTTATATAACTTTAGGGACTTGGCAAATTAAGTCCCAAAAGTTTATATTACCAATTGCACCCGTGGTCCTTGGTGGTTATAAGATGGAGGACTTGACAGTTTTGGTCCTTGGAGTACAAACTTTGCTTTAATGGCATTGCACCTTGTCTTCAAGTTTCTCTTTTCTTCAATAAATACAAGTTTAGGGATTAGCAATTTTGAACCCTCAAACGGTAGTATTCTTTCACAGTTACTTTTGATTTGTAGGGTTGACTTGGGGTTGACTTTTTCAGCTCGGCTAGGAATTTGACTTGTCTTTTCTTGCTTTTCCATCCGATCCGGTTTTGTCGTTTGGCTTCTTTTTCGTCTTTTCTTAATATCCGTTCCTGGCAACAATCCAATTAGCAAAACAAGCGTATAGTTGGCAGTTTAAGTCCGTTTTTGGTTATTTTTAGCTCGGGTTTAAGGTAAAAGGTATTGTAATTAAGCACTTACCAACACACAAACGTTTGAATGCAATTTGGATCCCTCAAGTATGTTTTATTCTTTTGGTTGACTTTTTGACTTGTCGGGGTTGAATTTCTGTGACTTTTGACCATGACTTTTTTGAATTTTTAGCTCCTTTTCCGAATCCGTGCTCGGTTTTGTCCGATTTAAATCAAATCATATATAATAAAATATAAACATCTGGCTTATATAATAAAATATAACGATCAGCATCCGTAAAGCTAATTTCGAAACTCAAATCTTTAAAGATTTCATAGAATTTCTCAATTTGATCGTTAGCTTTTTCACGGCGCCTTTCATCATTTCTTCTTGAAGGAAATGGAATTGATGTTCGTTGGTTAGCAATAGAGCACTAACGGAACAACCTCTGGCTCGGAAGAATGGATTTTAAGATTGGACTTGCATAACCGAGGTTGGACGTCTTTCGGTGCGTCCGTTATTAGGGGAAGCATGGTGTCCTTTGTAACCTCGGTATCATGATTCATCACTTCCGAGGAGAAGATGAAGTAGAAGGAATCGCGGGTCCTTGATATGCAACACCACTTCGGGTGGTGATACTTTCAAATCTTCCTTCGGGTTTGGTAATAGGATGTTTACCCAGAGAGTTTTCCCGACCTGAAGAAAGAGGCGAGTATTCATTTGATAATACTTACATACTTTTCAAGCCTTTGATAGATAGCCAGTTGATTCAATAGAGCTTGGCAGATTTGCCCCTGATTTTGCACATTCCTCATAACCCACATTAGCCTTTACTAGCTATCAAAATCGTCTAGATATCACACCTTGTGCTTGAGGAGCGGGAGCTTGGTAAACAGGAGCATGGTACTGGGTGTTGATTAACCTGGTAGATAAACGTGGTCCCTTGACTGAAATTATTACCTCGATTTGGTTTAAAATTGTCCCCCGATTTGGTTGAAATTAATCCCCGATTTTGGTTGTTTAGATGGTTTTGTCATAGGTGGAAAACCGGGAGTTCGAATTTGTTTTCAACCATTGGGAGGTTCCGGCACCGGTACTTCCTTGATTAAAAAAAAAAAAAAAAAAAAAAAAAGTAAAAAAAAAAAAAAAAAAAAAAAAAATTACCGCCCGGCTTGAGAGACGTAAGCTTAATGTTGTCATGAAAAATCATTGCCATACGTGGCGGGGACGAACTTTGATTATGAATGGAGCTCCACCGCAAGTCACACAACTTCCTCGACCGCTTTACGGACGCGGTGAGTTGGTGATCGCGAGCTGGGATTGATTTGCATATCAAGGATAATGCTTGACCATATCGTTGAGTTCGGGAGACATCGGGAGAGATACCGGTAGGTGGAAGCGCTTTTACTCACTTTAGCAACAACGGATATGCTTCGTGAAGTTACGAACTTTGAATTTGCTCTCAGTTGATTTTTAGACATTCCGGGCATTTTATCCAAAGAGTTACCATCTGCGGCGGATTCAATTGAATCTATTGCTCATTTGAGTTCAAGGCATTATAGAAGGTATCGAGTTGATGCAATTCCGAAAACGCCATGATGGCGGCATGCCTAAGAAGATCATTGAAACGTCCCATGCTTCATAAACATTTCATCAAATCTTTTGTTGAAAACTTGTGATTTCATTTCTAAGATTGTGTCCCGTTTTAGAAGGAGGAAAGAAATATGGTTAATGAATTTCGACACAAGATCATCCTATGTAAGAATCGATCGGAGGGGTTCTTTGTCAAGCAAATCCGGCTGCTTCAACGTAGAAGTGTCTTGTTGAATTCGTATGTGAGCGTGTGGTCTTCTTTATCATGTCCAAAAATTGGCTTGTTTGAACAAGATTAAGTAGACATTGCTTGATCCAAAGATGTTCGCGGTGATTTCGGGAACAATGATCGCATCCTCGTAACCCTGGGTGGGTGCTTCGAGCAATTGCGCCATAGTACGATATCGTCCATCTAACTATGGAGGCATTGAAAGTGTTCTTGATGTTAGATGGTTTCTCCGATTCCGGTGATTCAAACAAAGTTTGTCGACTTATGGTTGTGCGACGTCTACGGCTTGAGAACGGCAATTGCGCATTGATTCGTTGCCGTAACCTTAAATAACACAAATGCAAATCTCAACCAAAGCCCATGACCAGGCAAAAGGTCAAATTCCCCACAAAAGGATAAAATAATAAGGGAGAATCAATGAAAAAAGATTCCGGAAGAGATATTCCCGGTCTTTATGTCCCAACGAGGCGCAATAGAAAGTATCCTGTTTTTGATTGAGAAAATGAATGATGAAGAATAATATGAAAAACACTGATAAATTACGACAAAATTAATTAAATAAAAACCTAATTTATCTACGGAAACAGATATAGGAAATGGGGATCTTAAAAACTACGGGAAACAAAATTATGGTATCGGGAAACCTAACACAAAAAATTAATAAAAATAAATGCAAATTTAAACTAAAAATCAAAATTAAATTCTAATTAAGTTAATTTGAAAAATAAAGAAAACTAGAACTAAAACGGAGGGCGTTTGAATGTAAAACGAAAAGAAACGGGTAAATCGACCCTGTAAAACGGGTCTAAGACAGAATTTTAACGAAAATTTTAAGCCATACAAATTTATATTTTTTTCCTAGACACAAATGACAAAGCAAATTTGTAAAAAAGAAAAATACATTTTATAATTTTCTGATTTTTTATGAATTTAAAAGATTAATAACTAATTAAAACTAAGAAAATAGAAAAAGACAAAAAATAAAAGTTATAAAAATTCTGAAAAAATAAAATTAAATAAAGAAAAAGTTAACAATTCTAAAAATATAAAAATGCCCAAATTTTACTGATTATATAAAAAGTAATTAAACTAATTAAATCTAAACCTAAATTATATTAATTAAATTAAATAAACTAACTAAAGCTAACTGTTGTTAAAACAAAAGGACTAACAGTGAAAGGACACAAGGACAAACGGGGTAACAGGCTAACTAACCACAGGGACTAACAAAGGTAACTACAAAAGAAGAAATTACACAAATGGTCCCTGAAGTGGACCCCGATATGCAAGGTGGGTCCAAAGTGCTTATTATCAAAAAGCTATCAAAGAAAACTTATTAAGGGGCTCAAAGGGAGTCTTTTTTGTCAAGCACTTAGAGCAGTTTTACTCACTAAATAAGCTAGAAAAGTGAGCTTTTGGACTGCAAAAGCTTAATAAGCTTATAGGCTTATTTTTCTTTCTTTTTGGGGTTTAAGCCAACAAATAAGCTAGAAAACTATGGGGGACAGATAAATAGGGAGAGGGGAGTCCTAAATAAGCTAAGTTTTCTAGAATAAGCCCTAAAATAAGCTGGGAATAACTTAAGCTATGTGACAGTTTTAATAAGAAAACAGAAAAAAGGGAACTTTGAGCCTAATTTAAGCTAACTAAATAAGCTAACTAACTAAAATAAGCTGCTAATCCTAAGAGCCTACCTATAATTATATAAAAGCCATAAAAACCTAATGCTTAAAATGAAATAAGCTAAAAATAAGAGGCTGAATATGGTGCTCAGCACCAGGGGAGCTTAATGCAGTGGGCTAAAGGGGCTTTTTGGGCTTATGAAATAAGCTCTCATGAGCTTTTTACCTAAAATCAATCACAAACAGATTAACAAGACATGTAATTAAGCTTATATTCAAAATTTGGTTTATAATTGAGGACTTAATCCTGCTGAATATGGGGCTTGAAAATGGGGGTTTTCAAAGATCATGCATACAAACTCTTTGACTTATATTGTCAAATTAAAGGGACAGCAACAAGTGGTGTTTTAAACTGGCTAGAAACAACACCAACAAGCACAACAATGGTGTGCTTAAGCTGCATAAGCAGCTTGAGTGGTTTAGCTACTTGTTGCTTATAAAATTTTGACAGAAACCAAAAGGCACTTAAAAACTTATTTTCAAACTAAAAATGGTGATTTTTGTGGCCTAATAAAACCCTACACCACTCAGCAAAGTTGCTGAGTGTTTATTGATGAAGACCCATACCAATTCCCATTTGACCCATTTTGGGACTAAACCAAACACCCCCTTATTTATATAAAAATCTTTTTAACTGATTTTTTAGTAAAAGAAGGCAGAGATAAGTGATTACAAGTGAGTGTTAATAACTTTTAACACATGTTTGAACAATTTAAACAGAATTAAATAGCTTAAATGATGCTTGAAATTTCGACAATAGCAATTTTCTCAAAAAACTCTTAACTTCTATTAAAACTGAATGAATTACAGCATAAAACTTTTAAATGACTGAATTACACTTTAAATGCTTAAAAGAAAGACTTAGAATTAAAATTAAGCTAAAAACATAAAAAAAAGGTGTCTGGCTTCGGCTTGGTCTTGGCTCTTTTATAGAAGTCCAAATGACTTGGGCTGTGTTTGTTGTGAGAGTGTAATGTCCCCAAGGCAATCCTAGCCCTTTGTTTGGCCTTGAATCATTTTCAGCCATGGATGTCGACTTCGGGTTGAGTGATTTCCAAGTGGGAAGGGATATAGGGGCAGGGTAAGGTGGGAAATGGGTGAGGGGTGAGCTGTAAGGGTACTTGGGAGGTGGTTTGGCCTTGTAAACGTGGGGAAAGGGTGGTATGGTTTTGGCGGGTACGGGGGTGGGTTGCAGGGTTTAAACGAAAAGAATGGGGAAGAGGCACAAATGGTCCCTCAACTCTCTCTCTCTTTTCATTTCTCTTTTAAGCCGAATTTCAGTTATACACAAGTTTAGAAAGTGGCACAAATGGCCCCTCTGGTTTTATAACAAAAGAAAACAAAGAAAGTTTTGGGGAATTGCAAAACTGGTCCCTGCTGTTTATAACTAAAAAGAAAACTGCCATTTGCAGTTTGTATGTCTTGTCTTATTTTTACCACTTTTCTTTTAAAAACACTTTAAAAACTTGTGCAATTTTTGGCCCTTTTCTTATATTTGTTTTCATTTTTAATTATAACAAAGTTTTTTAAAATATACATTTTGGTCCATATTTTTATAAAAAAAAATGTTTGGGCTAGGGTTTGTGTGTTGAGGTCCCATTGGGCTTTTTTTGTATTGGGCCTAATGGTCCAATTGGGTTTGGTCTGTGCCCAATAATGTACAGGTTTGTTTATTGGCTATTTTCAAGCCCAATAGTGTGGACTTGATTATTGGTGCCTTTTCAAGCCCAATAAGGTTATGAAGTGGGTTTTGTGTGAACAATGCTAGATTGGCTGAACTGGCCAAGGATTGGGGCCTTCAAGTCTTCACAATCTTTGTCAATTGCACACAAATGGGCTGTTGAAATTGATTGAGGGCCCATTTGGTCTTCACAGTCTTCATAAATATACTATTGGGCTTTCCCGGCCCATCAGATGGGTAAAGATTGCATTCAATAGTATTCTTCAGTTCCGGCTCCGGTTTGACTGCTGATTCTTCAGTATTGACTCTGACTTTGACATTTTTGGACTTTGGCCTTGATTTTGCACAGTCTTTTCCATTCCATGCTCAGTTTTGTCATTTTGGCTTGGTTTTCTGTCTTTTTGTTGATATCCACTTGCTGCACAATACAAATGCAAAACAAACATATATTTGGCAGTTTTTGTCTGTTTTTGGTCATTTAAGCTCGTTTTTAGAGTTTTTTTGTAAAAAAAAAAAAAAGTATAAGATATTGTAATTAACACTTTTCAAATCCCCCAAACTAAGGTATTGTTTGTCCCTCACGCAATTTATGAATTAAACACGTAAGCCCGCTGTTTCCACCATTTTCTGAATTACACTAACAACTAACTAATATTTTTAGGATTTTCTCAATTTTTAACAGTTTGACTTTCTTTATTTTTAATACTGGATCATAGAATGAGAAGCCGTCCGTAGAGTGATCTACGGATTTCCTGACGGATAAAATTCATCGTCCTCGATTTTCACAAGTCCAAGCTAAGGCAATTAAAACTAGATCATTGTCGATATAAAGTTTATATTTTAAGCCCTCATATCTTAATGACTTGTAAATTTTCAACTCACCAACATGGATATACGATTGAATGTGTGTACTCATTTAATTATAACCAAGACAAACTTATTATCATAGTCATAATTCAAAATGACTCAAAGACTCAAAGCAACAAACTTATAAGATTTCGTAACTTGATTTCGAATTTAAACTTTAGACTTTTGCAACATTTTTAACATCATAATCATAAGTTCCTTTAAAGCTTAGGAAGCGTTTGCTTAGTTTGAACCCCTACCTCGTGGTTTAACGAGCAGGATATCACAACCAACGACCGGTTGTTCCTTAGTTTACAACCCAACCCCGTTGCAGCGTAGTGGAAATCACATCACACCTTATTCCCTAGATATGTGCTAAGGATTGGTGCTTAGATTTTTATATTGACCCCTCCCCACTCCCAATCTAACCCAGAGATGCTAACACGCCCCCCACAACCTAGCAGTAAAGACGTCATCGTAAAGAACCCCCACCACGTTGCTAGCGGAGTGGGATATCACGACAGCAAACTTTAACTGCCTCCATAATAAACAACCAGCCTGCTTCAATGGCAAAACTTTCAATATAAACAATGCATTTTTGCATTCACATTATCATTCATGCTTCTTGGTCATTTATCTTTTTAATCACTACAAAATCTCGCTTGAACACTCAAGTTACAATTTGAAGCTTATTCTGAAAACATCGATTGACTTATCTTGAATATACATTGATACGCATGAATAGGTGATTAAAATTCACTGGATGAGAAAACCACAATTTAACATGTATAAGTTTTATAGGAGAATCTTGCTTAGCACTAAACTTTATATTTAACTCAATCATTTCTCGTTCTTACCACATTTAAAAATCAAAGCTAAAGAATTCGAGAAAGCTCGGCCTAAAGGAACTTAGCTAGGGCTCAACCGCCCGATCAGTCAATAAATATTCTTTAAATCTACCCAAAAGAAAGCAAAACTGCGACAAAACCTTATTATATTTTTGTGAAAATTTTTCAATTATATTCATTTTTATAGGTATTTTGTGGCAAAAACGGGGTATTTTGGTGCAAAACGGGTTTAACGTGGTAATAATGCTGTAGGCCTACAATCAAATCGAAGAGATACCCCCAAACTAGAACTAAACATCGTCCTCGATGATTTGAAGGGTAACTACATTAATCCTAAGCCGTTTATGAGGTCTGCCAAAGATAAATCGTAAGTCGATAAGATTAGATGATCGATTCCCCAAATGAAGCTGAGGATGTGAAACTCTTGATGAATGACAAAACTGAGAGTCTTCACAATCCGGGCAATCCTGGACAGTAAACAACAACAACAACATGGAAACACGGGTGTAAGTGGAAAAGGCAAGCAATCTACCCAACAACAAAACATTTATATAAACTACGATAAGTCATGGGGTGCCTCCCACGACAGCGCTTTGTTTAGGTTCGCGATGCTTGACCCTTCACAAGGATTTATTGATCCTTGGGGAAAGTTTGGAGATCTGGAACTACCAAGTGTGGTACGTTCCCTCCAAAGTAATTTTTTTGACGCATTGACATTCACTTTGAACATTTGGCCCTTGGCTGAAAAGCTCAACAGAGCCGTACGGAAATACTCTAGTGATGGTGAAAGGGCCATTCCAACGAGATTTTAGTTTGCCCGAGAAAATCTTTAATCTGGAATTAAAAAGGAGGACTCGATCACCAATGTTGAAAACACGATTTTTGATCTTGGAGTCATGGAGCCTCTTGGTTTGGCCTATAGATCAAAGAGTTCTCAAGGCATGATCACGAGTTCATAAGTTCATTGAGTTGAACTTTCCGGGTGATCACCCTAATAATAGATCGAAGTTTGCTTGCTTTAAGGCCCAGTAGGCTTTGTGCTCCAAGCTCGATCGAAGATGGCAATGCCTTTCCATACACAAGCCTGTAAGGAGTACCCCCGATGGGTGTTTTGTAAGCTGTGCGGATGGCCCATAGTGCAACAACTAGTTTGTCCGACAGGATGCACGGTTTTCACCTATGGTCCTTTCAAGCTACGTTTCAGCCACGATTTGATACTTCCACTTGCCCACTTGTTTGGGGTGATAAGCGGTGGAGAGACGTTGAGTAACTCCAAATTTCTGCATGACCTTGCAAACTGTCATTACACATGGGTTCCGCGATCACTTATGATTGCACGGGAGCACTCAAATCTGGCGAAGAGAGAGTTCAGAATAGCAAACTACTCGGCATCATTGGTGGGGAGCCGCTTTCGCTTCAACCCATTTGACAATAGTCGACTTGCCACGAGAATATACTTGATCCCTCGTGAAGAACGGGAACAGGGCCCATAAGCGATTCCCCATGTCATTAGATTTTCACAAAACTTGGATGGAGTTTTTGAGGCATCCTCAATCTCGTTGTGAAGTTTTTCCTTGACGATTGCACGAGGTACACATTTCTTGACAAAATCGTGGGGCATCTTATAATGGTGGGCCAGAAGTGAAACCGGAGTCAAAGATCTTTTTGGCTGGGAGGTTTGCACCATGTATGTCCCCCGTTGGTCTATTGTGGCAAGCTGATAGAATCTCAAGAGCTTCATGCCGTGCACACACGCCTGATCACTTGAATCCGCACATATTTAAACAAAAGGGTCGTCCCCAAAATAGTGTTTAACATCTTTGAAAAACATGTTTTTTCTGCGGGTCGACCTGCCTTGTACAATGAATCCACCCGCGTGTAATTTTGCAAAGTCGGCAAACCACGGGGTTCTAGAGTCTCAAAAAGGTCACCCTATTACCGTCTCAAGAGGAAAACCTTTCAGTTATCTCTTTAGGATCATAGAACGATTTCATACGGGTTTTCCCAATCTGACAGATGATCGGCTGCGAGGTTCTCGGCTCTTTAGTACAATAACTTTGAAGTCAAATTCTTGGAGGAGAGAACCATCGGACAATCTCGCCGTTGGCATCCTTTTTTGCAAAGAGATACGTTAAGGGCTGAATGGTCCGAATGCACTATCCTTTGTTCAAGATAGGTAAGACCTGAATTTCCCAAAGCATACACTAGGGCAAGTAACTCCTTTTTCATTCGTAGTGTAGTTCGTTTGAGCATCCATCAAGTCTTACTAGCATAGTGATAGGCCGAAAATGTTTTCTCAAGACGCTGCCCCAAAAAAGCACCTATGGCGAAATCGCTAGCATCGCACATAAGCTCAAATGGAAGGTCCCCATTTGTAGCAATCACGACTGGAGCTTCGTAAGTCTATCTTTCAATGATTGGGAAACTCGAATCAGCTCATCGGAAAAGATGAATGTAGTATTCTTCTCAAGGAGATGGGTCATTGGTCGGATATTTTTTGAGAAATCCTAATGAAACCGCCGTAAAAACCGCGCATGACCGAGAAAACTCCTAATTCCTTTGTCGGATGTGTGATTAGGTAATTTTTGCAATGACATCGATTTTCGGCTTGACAACCTCAAACCCCCCGCCCCGCTCCCTTTCTTAGAAATCTTATGGCCGAGGACAATGCCCTCTTTGACCATAAAATGGCTCTTCTCCCAGTTAAGACTTAAGTTGGTGTCTTCACACCTTTGAAGCATGTGGTCTAAACGGGAGAGGCAGTTTTGGAAAGAATTCCCAAAGACCGAGAAGTCGTCCATAAAGACTTCCATCGTCTTCTCAACCCATGGTCATGAAAAATTGCTAAGCATACATCGTTGAAACGTGCCTGGAGCATTGCATAAGCCGAAAGGCATGCGACGGTAGGCAAACGTTCCGTATGGGCAAGTAAAAAATAGTCTTTCTGATCAGGGTCAATGGGGGATTTGGAAATAACCGGAGAAACCATCGAGGAAACAGTAGTATTCATTCCCCGCTAATCTCTCAAGCATTTGGTCCATGAACGGTAGAGGGAAGTGGTCTTTGCGGGTGGCTTCATTTAACTTACGATAGTCAATGCACACTCGCCATCCGGTAACCAAACGAGTTGGAATCAACTCATTTTCCTCGTTCACTACCACAGTCATTCCTCCCTTCTTTGGTACACAATGTATCGGGCTAACCCAGGGACTGTCGGAGATAGGGTAAATCAATCCAGCTTCGAGAAGTTTTTCAACTTCCTTTTTAATAACATCGTGGATTTTTGGATTTACTCTTCTTTGATGTTGGACCGCTGTGCATAGTCTTCTTCCATAAGAATCTTGCGGGTACAAAATTCGGAGCGGGGTTGATACCTGAATGTCAGAAAGTTTCCAAGCGAGAGCTCGCTTGTGGGACGTTTAGCACCTGTTTACGAGAGCGTTTTTCCTCAACATCCAAACTCCTTAGCAATAAATGACGGCACTTGTTTCGCCCTCCAAAATGCATACTCGAGATGGGGAGGCAGTTTCCTTGACGTTCAACCTTCAGTAGGATCATCATGAAGAATTGGCTGTATAGTTTCACAGACCTTAAGCTCAGTTCGGACTTCTGGGAGAGAAGTTCCCTTGCTTGGAAGGGGGAAGTGGTGGATTCACTATTCAAGATGGCTTCTATGAATAAGAATGTCCCCTCAGGATCATAGTAGAATGATAATATCTGGACAAACCTATCAAACTGCTAACCAAGGAAAAGTCGGCTTCTTCGAGAAGCAGAAATCACATCCCCAAATGGAGTTAGGGTGAGGAGAAGAAGTAGCAACAATTGATCAGTAAACGGAGTGGAATTCCACACGCGATATATCAGATAAAACCAAGAACATCTTGCGAGTATTCCTCACAAGCCATATCAATGAACGTCAATCTTGTTTTGACCGTCATGGAGTGTATTTGGCCGAGATCTTGAAGACTGATCAAATTGTAAGTGATGGCTTCACTTTCCTATTCTAAGAGTTAATTCACCTGTGGCACATCAATCAAAGCACGACCGTTTTAGAAAGCACTTCCCGAGAATTAAGGGACCACTGGGGTCCTGGCTCAATAATCTACAACCACAAAGTCGGCTGGAAAGTGAAATACACCAACTTTAACGGAGATGTCTTTTGCAATTCCCATTGGTTTAGAAATTGATCGATCCGCAAGTTCGAGTGTCATGCAAGTGGGAGTAAGATCAGGAAGTGAAAGCTTTTCCCAGACTGAAAATGGCATTAGATTAATGCTAGCACCGATAATCGCTTAATGCAAGCATTCATCCATCCTTAAATTCACAAGGAATCAGAACTTGCGGGGTACTACAAGTTTTTTCTGGGTAATCTTGTTCAAGATGACCGCCGAACAATGTTCCAGTCAACGAATTCGAGCTAGACAGGGTTCATGGAAGTTCGAGCACTACAGAAGTTTCTCTCTATTCCCAAAGTAAAGGTTCTTAGAGTCGAGGCGAATTTGGCATCAAACAAGAGCAACTAAAGCTAAACTCGAAACTCATCTCATTGAAGATTTCAATAGAATTTGTCGATTTGTTCATTAGCTTGATTACGGCTCTTTTCATTATCACGCCTGCAAGGTAGGTGAAGAGAAAACTGTAGGTTTAGTATTGCACGGGAGCAACAACGAGGACAACAATGGGCTCAAAGATCTGTAGATGTGATTGGTTCAGGACCTACCGTAGGTTGAGACGGTTGCATTACTTTTAGTGAACAAGAAGGTGCACTTGGTCCTTTGTCACCACGGGTATTGCTTTCCTACAAAGAAGTAGGATCGGAGGTCTTGATATGCCAAACACCGCTTCGGGTAGTGATCCCTTTTAAATTCTCTAGGGTTTAGTAACTGTGTTACCAGGGAGTGTCCCTGACCCAAAGTAGAAGCGTTTTTTTTTTTAAAAAATAAAAACAAAAAAATGCAGTTTACAAAACTTAGCCAACATATAGTCAGAATTTGTCCATTTGATTGTTTTCAATTTGGCTGTTCGATTTGCGCGCTCTGAACCCTGGTTTTGGAGGTTATTTTGCATATTTTCTCATGATAGGCATCATTAGTCCCTTGACATAGTTGTCAAAATCGTTCTGGTGACACTGGTGTCTGAGGAACGTGGGCTTGATAAAGCTCGAGACTGATTAACCTTGGGTCTATGAAGTTATTCTGACTGAATTTACTGGTTAAAATTTCCACCTCTGTTTTTGGTCGAAATTGCTCTCCTGTTTTGGTGTAAATTATTCCCCGATTGAATTGTTAGCATTATTAGCTTGAGAGTTCTGAACGGGTGAAAACCTGAGTCTTTAATATGATTGCAACCATTTGAGGTCGGAATTGGGCTTTACTTGGTTGTAAATAGCAGCAGCGCTTGTGACACATACTCAGAAATGTGTCCCTATAAACGTTGCCATGAGTGGCTGGCAGTTTGTGAGAATGGGCTCCACGCAAGTAACACAACTTAGCTCAACTGCTTGACAGGTGCAGGAGCTTGAGCTGGATCAGAAGCTTGTATCTTCTTGTCTAAGAGCAATGCTCGGACAATATCCTTTAGTTCAGCAACATCAGATGAAACAGCTTGGGTGGAAGAGTTCATACTTACCTTGGCAACAACTGCCTTAGCTCGTGTTTGACGAACTTTGGACTTGCTCTCGATGATTTTTAAACATTCGCGAGCATTTTGTCCAAAAAGTTTCCCAACCTGCTTGCGGAGTTCAATGAACATGATCATTAATGTTCAAAGCATTATAAATGTATCAGTTGATGCAATTCAGAGAATCCCATGGTGTGGACATGCCCAAAGTAGATCATTGAGAACGATCCCAAGACCTATAAAACGAATTCATCGAACTTTGCTGAAATCTGGGTGAATCTCCATATGCGAAGATTCGTCGTTTTAGAGGGAGGGAAAAACTGGTTGATGAATTTTGGATACAAGATCGCCCAAGTTTGAATGATCGAGGGGTTCTTTTCGTAGCCATATCCGTGCTTCTCCCTCGAATAGAAATGGAAAAACGCTAAAGGCTTAATCGTAGCAATTGGAACAATGGGACCCTCATTGTGAGGTAGAGTCTTGGAGAAGTAACGATAGGACATGCGGGTCTACTTTGTCCATGACCGAAGAAACTTTTGTTCTGGACAAGATTGATTAACCCATGCTTCAGCTCGAAATTGTTTGCCACAATTTCAGGAATAAGGATTGCGTCCTCGTACCCCTCGGTGGGTGCTTGGAGCAATTGATCCATAGTTCGAGTGTCTGCCATTGGCTCTACGGTAGGATCTTCCTGAAATGGTATTCTATAGAAAGAGTTTCATAACTACTGGCGGTCCCCTTCTGTGGAGGAAGGTCGCTTGCTCACAGAATGAGATCGAGTGCGCATGGCACAAAATAGAAATAAATAAAAAAAGAAGTAACACTAATTTTTTGGATCTTTGGATTAAAAAATATTCCACAACCTATTTTAAAACGGACAAGTAGATAGACAACTAAGCATATAATCAATCTACTCACGGTAGCTCTCAGAATGAAAAACGCACAGGTGAGCGGAGGATAGGATAGCGCGAAGCTTCTTCTCCTTTTGGTCCGTAGTTTCCTAGGAACACCCACCTTATACCCACTTTATAGTTGTTTAATCAGATGAGGTGAGCCGTATATCGTAAGTACACCGAAGGCAAGTTTTAAATCCTTTGGTTCGATTGGGAACTCAGCAGTTCACCGAAACTTATATGATAATACTCAATTTATTATGATTGTGGAGAATATTATATTTTGGTATTTTTACCATTAGTGAATTTTAATTTTTTAATGGACAATTTTTTTATATTTTTGATTTTTTTGTGTCCAATATGTTATCTGGTATAAGAATGTAGGTTTTGGGTTGGTAAAAAAAGATGGTGTTAAGTATGGTTGCAAGTGGGTAAGTGTGAGATAGTAACGTGGTGAAAAGAACAAAGAGTAGTACTTGTTTGTAGAAAGCTAATTTGGTATCAGAGTGTATAATTGGGTAAGTATGGGTATTGTAAACTAATTGGTGTGTATTGGTTAAATAAGTGTATTGGTGTAGTAATAAGTGTGCGTTGGTTATTGATGGTGGTAAAGTGTATAATGAATGTTTTAATTTTGTATTAAGTAATATACTAGTGGCATATAATAAAAATATTTGTATAAAAATGAAGTGGTAGTTAGGTTATGGTTGAGTAATGAAAAGTCAGTCTACCGACCAATAGAATACGTCGTCGGTTACGAGCATAAACTTCAAACCTGAATATTAGTAAAGATGTTCCCTTGTGTTAAACTTCAGCGCTTAATAATTAAGTACGAGGATTGAAACGAAAAAGGAAAAGGAACTTCAGTGTAGAACCCAATACTAGTGCCCTACCGGGTGAATCACAAACTAAACCGCAGAGCCCCATATGACGCCCCAATGAAAAAAGGATTCATAACAAGTATATAGGAAACGATGTGAGGCAAAACCAAAACACAGTCTCATACCACCACACCCGACACGCCCCCAAAATTTGAGTATAATTAATTATAAATAATCATGCTACACAACAAAACAGCCCCGTACCTTCCCCGAAGGCACGCCCACGAGCAACAGCCTCCCCGAGCCGCGGCGCCAAAAATTGATTCGATTAGCCGGTCTACCCATAACTACCCCCCATTCCAATCACCACCAAATGCCCTAGACAAGCCCAAGGACCACACCCCAAAAAATCAACACATAAGGGATGCATCCAAGATACAAAGATTCCGATGAGACATACCACGGGTCGTAGTCCCAACGCGGCCTGCAATTGAAAGGAGAACCAGGTTTGATGAGAAATTGAAAGAATGACGAACTATCTGATGGAAACACTGAAACTACTAACGACTAAAATTAATTAACTAAAACCTAATATAATCACGGGACGCCCAGATATAGGACATGGGTGATCAAAAAACTTACGGGAAAAAATTAGTGTATCGGAAACCTAAATACAAAAAATTAAGAAAATAAATGCTAATAAATATAAAATCAAAATTAGATTCTAAATAAGATTAATTTAAAAAAATAAAAAAACTAGAACTAATACGGAGGTCGTTGAATGTAAAAACGAAAAGAAACGGTAAACGACCCGTAAAACGGGTCTAAGACTGAAAATTTAAGAAATTTAAGCCTATACTAAATTTTATATTTTTTTCTAGACACTAATGACAAAAGAAAATTTTTGTAAAAATGAATAATATTTTTTTATTAATATTCTGATTTTTATGAATTTATAAAAGGATAATAACTAATTAAAACTAAGAAAATAGCAAAAGAAAAAAATCAAATTTAAAAAAATTCTGAAAAATAAAATTACAAAAAGAAAAGTTAACAATTCTAAAAATATAAAATGCCCAAAAGTACTGATTTTATATTAAAAGTAATTAACTAATTAAATTAAACCTAAATTATATTAATTAAATTAAATAAACTAACTAAAGCTAACTGTTGTTAAAACAAAAGGACTAACAGTGAAAGGACACAAGGACAAACGGGGTAACAGGCTAACTAACCACAGGGACTAACAAAGGTAACTACAAAAGAAGAAATTACACAAATGGTCCCTGAAGTGGACCCCGATATGCAAGGTGGGTCCAAAATGCTTATTAAACAAAAAGCTATCAAAGAAACTTATTAAGGGGCTCAAAGGAGTGCTTTTTTGTAAAAGCACTTATGCTTTTACATCACTAAAAAAGCTAAAAAAGAGAGCTTTAGGACTGCAAAAACTTAATAGGATCTTATAGGCTTATTTACTTCCTTTAGGTGTTTAAGCCAACAAATAAGCTAGAAAACTATGGGGGACAGTTAATAAGGGAGAGGGGAGTCCTAAATAAGCTAAGTTTTCTAGAATAAGCCCTAAAATAAGCTGGGAATAACTTAAGCTATGTGACAGTTTTAAAAAGAAAACAGAAAAAAGGGAACTTTGAGCCTAATTTAAGCTAACTAAATAAGCTAACTAACTAAAATAAGCTGCTAATCCTAAGAGGCCTACCTATAAGTTATATTAAAAAGCCATAAAAACCTAATGCTTAAAATGAAATAAGCTAAAAATAAGGGGCTGAAAATGGTGCTCAGCACCAGGGGAGATGCAACACAGTGAGCTTAAGGGCTTTTTTAGCTTATTGAAATAAGCTCTTAAGAGCTTTTTACCTAAAATCAATCACAAACAGATTAACAAGACATGTAATTAAAGACTATTTTCAAAAATTTGGTTTATAATTGAGGACTCAATCCTGCTGAATATGGGGCTTGAAAAGGGGGTTTGTCAAGATCATGCACACAAACTCTTTGACTATATATTGTCGAAAAAATTAAAGGGACAGCAACAAGTGGTGTTTAAACTGGCTTAAAACAACACCAACAAGCCACAACAATGGTGCTGCTTAAGCAGCATAAGCACTTGAGTGGTTTAGCAACTTGTTGCTTATAAAATTTTGACAGAAACCAAAAGGCACTTAAAAACTTATTTTCAAACTAAAAATGGTGATTTTTGTGGCCTAATAAACCCTACACACTCAGCCAAAGTTGGCTGAGTGTTTGTGACCCATACCAATTCCCTTTTGATCCTTTTGGGACAAAACCAAAACACCCCCTTATTAATATAGAAAATCTTTTTAAATGATTTTATTAGTAAAAGAAGCAAAGATAAGTTATACAAGTGAGTGTTAATAACTTTAACACATGTTTTAACAATTTAAACATAAATAAATAGCTTAATGATGCTGAAATTTCGACAATAGCAATTTTCCTCAAAAACTCTTACTTCTATTAAAACTGAATGAATACAGCAATAAAACTTTTAATGAACTGAATTACACTTTAAATGCTTAAAAGAAAGACTTAGAATTAAAATTAAGCTAAAAACATAAAAAAAAGGTGTCTGGCTTCGGCTTGGTCTTGGCTCTTTTATAGAAGTCCAAATGACTTGGGCTGTGTTTGTTGAGAGTTGTAATTTCTCCCAAGGGCAATCCTAGCCCTTTGTTTGGCTTGAATCATCTTTCATCCATGGATGTCTACTTCGGGTTAGTGATTTCCAAGTTGGGAAGAGGATACCGGGCGGGTAAGGTGGGAAATGGTGATGGTGAGCTGTAAGGGTCTTGGGAGGTGGTTTGAGCCTTGTAAACGTGGGGAAAGGGAGGATGGTTTTGGCGGGTACGGGGGTGGGTTTTTTAGGCGCCCGCCAAGGGGTTTTATTTTTTAAACGAAAAGAATGGTGAAGAGGCACAAAGAGGTCCCTCAACACTCTCTCTCTTTTCATTTTCCTTTTAAAGCGAGATTTCATTATACACAAGTTTAGAAAGTGCACAAATGGCCCCTCTGATTTTTATAACAAAAGAAAACAAAGAAAGTTTTGGGAATTGGCAAAACTGTTCCCAGCTGTTTTTAACTAAAAAGAAAAACTGCCATTTGCATTTTAGTCCTTGTCTTTATTTTACCCACTTTTTCTTTAGAAACACTTTAAAAACTTTGCATTTTGGCCCCTTTTCTTTATTTTTTCATTTTTAATATAAACAAAGTTTTTTATAATTTACATGTTTGTTGCCTAATGTTATAAAAAAATGTTTTATGGGCTAGTGCTTTGTGTTGGGCCCATTGGGCTTTGTATTGTTGTATTGGGCCCACTGGGTTTGGGTTTGGGCCCAATAAGGTACAGGTTTGGTTATTGGGCTTTTTCAAGCCCAATAAGGTTATGGAGTGGGTTTTGTGTGTACAATGGCTGAGATTGGCTGTAACTGGGCTAGGATTGGGCCTTCAAAGTCTTCACAGTCTTTGTCAATTGCACACAAATGGGCTGTTGTAATTGATTGAGGGCCCATTTGGTCTTCACAGTCTTCATAAATATACTATTGGGCTTTCCCGGCCCATCAGATGGGTTAAGATTGCATTCAATAGTATTCTTCAGTTCCGGCTCCGGTTTGACTGCTGATTCTTCAGTATTGACTCTGACTTTGGCATTTTTGGACTTTGGCCTTGATTTTGCACAGTCTTTTCCATTCCATGCTCAGTTTTGTCATTTTGGCTTGGTTTTCTGTCTTTTTGATGATATCCACTTCCTGCACAATACAAATGCAAAACAAACATATATTTGGCAGTTTTTTGTCTGTTTTTGGTCATTTAAGCTCGTTTTTAGAGGTAAAAGATATGTGTAATTAAGCACTTATCAGATACCATGGATCCTTGAAAGTTAAGGAAAGGAATAGATGGTGATGAAGAAGAATTCTCCTTGAAAGGAAATACATTTTCCATAAACAGAACATCCCTACTATGGAAAACCTCATGGGTGATTAAATTATAGATATTATATCCCTTTTTCCATGGTGGATAACCTATAAACGCACACTTGATACCTCTTGGATCAAACTTATCCTTATGAGGTTTTAAAGAAGCTGCATAGCAAAGGCACCCTATTGTTTTAAGTGTATCATAGGAAGGAGGAATACCATGCAAAACTTCAAAAGGAGATTTCCAAGACAATTACTTCATGGGCATTTTATTAATCAGATAGGTTGCTGCTAAAATACAATCTCCCCAAAAAATTGATCACGTCCAAACACACTATATATAATATATAATATATAAGGAGGATATCAATAATAATATAGTATAGTGTTTCCGTTGGGTTCTAGATAAACGCTTTTAACCAAAGCAATTATCAAAAACCTTCCGGGTCGTTTCCTCGGCGAGAGGTGAATGGAAATCTACGTTCAAGTTGTAAATCGAGCTTGATTGTCATTCAACGAGTAGGATATCACGACCAACGACCGATGTTCTTAGTTTGAAAACCCACCCCGTTGCTAGCGTAGTGGGAAATCACATCAACACCTTATTCCTAATATGGCTAAGGATAGGCGTCTTAGTTTGAACCCTCACCTAGACCTTTCTTCCAAGCGAGATATCACGACACACCAAATCCCTAGAAGCAAAGACGTCTTAGTTTGAACCCCCACCTCGTTGCCAGCGGAGTGGGATATCACGACACATCTTTACTGTCTCCATAAATATCAAACGCATGCTACATTGGGCAAAAATTTCCATATTCATGCATTTTTGCATTCACATTTCATTCATGCTTCTTTGGCATTTATCTTTTAAATTACTACAAAATCTCGCTTTGAAAACTCAAGTTACAAATTTGAAGCTTTTTCTGAAAACATCGATTGACTTAGCTGAATTAAATTGAGTACGTATGATTAGGTGGATTAGAAATTCACGGGAGAGAAAACCACAGTATCGTATACAGTTTTTTAGAAGAGATCTGCTTAGCGCATAAACTTAAATTTAAACTCTATCATTTCTCGTTCTTCACATTATTAAAATTCAAAGCTATAGAATTCGTGAAAGCTTGGCCTAAAGGAACTAGCTAGGGCTCAACACGCCCGATCAAGTCAAAAATTATTCTTATTCTACCCAAAAAGAGAAGCAAAACTGTGACAAAACACTTATTATATTTTTGAAAAATTTTCAATTTTTTCATTTTTTTGGTATTTTGGTGGTAAAAACGGGTTTACGTGGTAACAATGCTGTAGGCAACAATCAAATCGAAGATACCCCCCAAACTAGAACTAAACATCGTCCTCGATGTTTTGAAGGGTATTACATTAATCCTAAGCCAATTATGAGTGTATGTCAAAAGATAAAACGATAGTACGATAAGATTAGTATATCCGGCTTCCCAAATGAAGCTGAGTATGTGAAACTCTTATGAATGACAAAAACTGAGAGTCTTTCACAATCCGGGCAATCCTGGACAATAAACAACAACAACAACATGGAAACACGGGTATTCTGTACAGACAAGCTATCTTTACACAAACAACAACATTTATTACAAGCTACGGATAAGCATGGGGTGCCTCCACGAAGCGACTTGATTAGGCCGCGATGCTTGACCCCTCACAAGAATTATTGATCCTTAGGGAAAGTTTGGAGATCTGGAACTACCAAGTGTTACGTTCCCTCAAGTAGTGATTGACGCGATGACCATTCCGTTTGATATTTTTTGCCTTGCTTGAGGAATAGCTCACAGTGCCGTACGGAAATACATTAGTGATGGTGAAAGGGCCATTCCCAACGGATTTTAGTTTGCCCGAGAAAATCCTTTAATCTGGAATTAAAGAGAGGAACCGATCACCGATGTTGAAAACACGGTTTTTGATCTTGGAGTCATGGAGCCTCTTTGTTTTGGCCTTATAGATCAAAGAGTTCTCATAGGCATGATCACGAAGTTCATTAAGTTCATTGAGTTGAACTTTCCGGTGATCACCCGTAATTATAGGATCGAAGTTTGCTTGCTTTAGGGCCCAGTAGGCTTTGTGCTCAAGCTCGATCGGAAGATGGCATGCCTTTCCATACACAAGCTTGTAAGGAGTACACCCGATGGTTTTTGAAAGCTGTGCGGAAAGGCCCATAGGGCAATCATCTATTTTTCCACCAGAGGCACGGTTTTTCACCTATGGTTACTTTTCCAGGATTTCCTTTTCAAGCCACGATTTGAATACATCCTTGCCCACTTGTTTGTGGTGATAAGCGGTTGGAGAGACGGTTAGTAACTCCATATTTCGCATGACCTTTGTAAAGCTGTCATTACAAAAATTGGGGGGGGGGGGGTTCCGCGATCACTTATGATTGCTTCGGGAGCACAAATCTGGCGAAGAGAGATTTCATAATTTGCCAAACTAACTCGGCATCAATGGTGGGACGCTTTTTGCTTCAACCCATTTTTGACAAATAGTCTGCTGCCACGAGAAAATAATTGTTCCCGACGTAAGACGGGAACGGGCCCATAAAGTCGATGCCCCACATGTCAAAATTTTACAAAACTATGGATGGAGTTTTGAGCCTCATCACGAGTTGTGATTTTTCCTTGACGTTGGCACGAGTCACAGTTCTTGACAAACTCGTGGGCATCTTTATAGATGGTGGGCCAGAAGAAACCGGAGTCAAAGATCTTTTTGGCTGTGAGGTTTGCACCATGATGTCCCCCGGTGGGTCCATTGTGGCAAGCTGAGAGAATCTCAAGAGCTTCATTGCCGTGCACACATCGCCTGATCACTTGATCCGCACATATTTTAAACAAGAAGGGGTCGTCCCAGAAATAGTGTTTAACATCTTTGAAAAACTTGTTTTTCTGCTGGGTCGGTGTTGGGTCGACATGCCCTTCACAATGAATCCACCCGCGTGGTAATTTGCAAAGTCGGCAAACCACGGGGTTCTAGAGTCTCCACGAAAGGTCACCATATTTAACGTCTCAAGAGGAAAACTTTCATTTATCTCTTTAGGATCATTGACGTTTTCATACGGGTTTTCCAATCTGGACAGATGATCGGCTGCGAGGTTCTCGGCTCCTTTAGTAATAACTTTGAAGTCACATTCCTTGAGGAGAGAACCCACCGTAGCACTCTCGCTTGCATCCTTTTTTTGAAAGAGTACTTAAGGGCGGAATGGGTCCGTATGCACTATGCCCTTTAGTTCAGGATGAGGTAAACCTAATTCTCGAAAGCATACACTAAGGCAAGTATCATCTTTTTCAGTTCGTAGTGTAGTTCGTTTGTGCTTCAATCAAGGTCTTACTAGCATAGTGGATAGGCCCGAAAATGTTTCTCAGACGTTGCCCCAAAACGCAGCCTATGCGAAGTCCTTGCATCGCACATAAGCTCAAATGGAAGGTCCATTTGGAGCAATCTAGATTGGAGCTTCCGTAGAGTCTATCATTCAATGTTTGGAAAGTCGAATGCAGTCATCTGAAAGTGAATAGGAGTATTCCTTCTCAAGGAGATGGGTCATTGGTCGGGATTTTTTTGAGAAATCCTGAATGAACTGCCGTAAAAACCGCATGACCGAGAAAACTCCTAATTCCTTTTGACTGTGGTGGGATGAGGTAAATATTTGCAATGACATCGATTTTGGAGCTTTGTCACCTCATCCCTTTCTTAGAAATCTTATGGCCGAGGACAAATGCCCTCTTTGACCATAAAATGCTCTTCTCCCAGTTAAGACCTAAGTTGTTTCTTCACACCTTTGAAGCATGTGTCTAAACGGGAAGAGGCAAGTTTTGGGAAGAATTCCCAAAGACCGAGAAGTCCGTCCTAAAGACATCCATCGTCTTCTCACCATTCCATGAAAAGATTGCTACATAACATCGTTGAAACGTGCCTGGAGCATTGCATAAGCCGAAAGGCATGCGACGGTAGGCAAACGTTCCGTATGGGCAAGTAAAAGTAGTCTTTTCTTGATCACGGGGGTCAATGGGGATTTGGAAATAACCGGAGAAACCATCGAGGAAACAGTAGTATTCATTCCCCGCTAATCTCTCAAGCATTTGGTCCATGAACGGTAGAGGGAAGTGGTCTTTGCGGGTGGCTTCATTTAACTTACGATAGTCAATGCACACCCGCCATCCGGTAACCAAACGAGTTGGATCTAACTCATTTTTTTTCCTCGTACACCTACCAAATCATTCCTCCCCTTCTTTGGTACACAATGTATCGGGCTAGACCCAGGGACGTCGGAGATATGGGTAAATCAAACCAGCTTCGAGAAGTTTTTCAACTTCCTTTTAATAACATCCGTTGGATTTATGATTTACTCTTCTTTGATGTTGGACCGCTGGTGCATAGTCCTCTTCCATAAGAATCTTGTGGGTACAAAATTCCGGGTTGATACCCTGAATGTCAGAAAGTTTCCAAGCGAGAGCTCGCTTGTGGGACTTTAGCACCTTTATGAGAGCGGATTTTTCCTCAACATCCAACTCTTTAGCAATAATGACGGGCAACTTGTTGTCGCCCTCCAAAAATGCATACTCGAGATGGGGAGGCAGTTCCTGAGATCAACCTCAGTAGGTTCAACAATTTAAAATTAGGGGGGTGCTGTAATTATTATTCAACAGACCTTAAGCTCATTTCGGACTTCTGAGAATAAGTTCCTTGACTTGGAGGGGAAGTGGTGGTTCACTATTCAAGACATTGCTTCTAGAATAAGAATGTCCCCTCAGGTATCATAGTAGAATGGATTTATATGCTAGACAATCCGGATCATCTGCTAGACCAAGGAAAGAGTCGGCTTCTCGAGAATCAAGAAATTCACTATCCCCAAATGGTATTTAGGTAGGAGAAGAAGAGCAACATTGTGGATCAATAATACGGAGTGGAATTTCCACTTGCGATTATATCATAAACCCAAAGAACTATCTTGATAGTATTCCTCACAAGCCATATCAATGACGACAATCTTTGTTTTGCGTCATGTGAGTGTAATTTGGCCGAGTATCATGAAGTTTGATCCAAATTTGTAAGTGATGGCTTCACTCCTATTCTAAGAAGTTAATTCACCCTTGTGCACATTCATCAAAGCACGACCGATTTTTAAGAAGCACCACCCTGAGAATTAAAGGGACTCGGGGTCTGCTCAAAATCTACAACCACAAAGTCGCTGGAAAGTGAAATATACCAACTTCCAACGGAGATGTCCTTTTGCAATTCCATGGTTTGAATTGATCGATCCCGCAAGTTCGAGTGGTAATGCAAGTTGAGTAAGATCAGAAGTGAAAGCTTTTTCCAGACTGAAATAGGCATTAGATTAATGCTAACACCGAGATCGTCTAATGCAATCATTCCATCCATTCCTGGAAATTCCACAAGGAATCAGGAACTTCCGGGGTCTCCAAGTTTTCTGGTATCTTTGTTTCAGGATGATCGACAGAACAATGTTCATTCATCGAAGTTCTAGCTAGACATGGTTCATTGGAGGTTCAGCCACTTCAGTCATTTCTCTTTATCCAAGTAAGGTTGTCATAAGTCGAGGCAGAAAATTGGCATTAAAACTAGAGCATCCGTAAAGCTAATCCGAAACCTCATCTCTTTGAAGATTTTCATAGAATTTGTCGATTGTTCATTACTTTGATTACGGCTCGTGTTACATTATCACGCCTCGAAGGCTTATGGAAGAGAAACAGAATGTTAGTATTTGTGCACGGGAGCAACAACAGGCTCACTACTGGAGTTGTGATTGGTTCAGGACCTACCGGAGGTTGGACGGGTGCAGTACTTTGTGAACAAGAAGGGTGCAACTTTGGTCCTATGTCCACCTCGGGTATTGGTTTCACTACCGAATAAGTATGAATTGGAGGTCCCTTGATATGCAACACCGATTCGGTATTGATACCCTTTAAGTCCTTCTCTAGGTAGTAAACTGTGTTACCAGGGGAGTGTCCCTGACTCTGAAGTAAACGGTATTGGCAGTTCCAAACTTAGCCAACCTATCGTCAGATTTGCCATTTGAATGTTCATTTGGCTGTTTCGACTTGCATGCCCTGACCCTGTTTTGGAGGTTTTATTTGCATGTTTCTCATGATAGCATCATTACTTGACGTAGTTGTCAAAAAAATCGTTCTTGTGACAATGTGGTCTGAGGAACGGGGGCTTGTAAGCTGGAGACTGACTAACTGGGTCTATGAAGTTGATTATGACTGAAATTGGACTGATTAAAATTTCCACCTCTGTTTTGGTTGAAATTGCTCCCCGGGTTAGTTTTTTTTGGTTAAAGTTATTCCCCCGATTGAAATTGAGTTTATGCATTATTAGCTAGAGAGTTCTGAACGGGTGGAAAACCCTGGAGGTCCCTAAATATGATTTGAACCTTTGAGGTCGGAATTGGAGCTTACTTGGTTTTGTAATTAGCTCGGCGGCTTGTGACACATACTCAGAAATGTGTCCGATAAACTTGCCATGAGTGGCTTGAACAGTTTTAGGTGAGAAGGCACCACCAGCAAGTAACAACAACTTAGCTCACTGCTTTATGGCCAGGTGCATGAGCTGGAGATGGAGCCGAGCTTTGGTTCTTCTTGTCTAAGAGCAATGCTCGTACAATATCCTTAAGTTTCAGCAACATCAATGAAACAGCTTGGGTGGAAGAGTTTGTACTTACCTTTGGCAACAACTGCCTTAGCTCGTGTTTTGAACGAACTTGGACCTTGCTCCTCGATGATTTTTTACCCACATTCGCAGTCATTTGTCCAAAAAGTTTCCACCTTCTGCGTGAGTTCAATGAATCTTGATCATTATGTTCAAGGCATTTATAAGAATGTATAAGTGATGACAATTCTGAGAATCCAATGGTGTGGACCATGCCTAAGTAGATCAATGAAACGATCCCAAAGCCTCATAACGCGAATCCCATCGAACTCTGCTGAAATCAGGTGATCATTGCGAAGATTCGTCGTTTTAGAAGAGGGAAGAACTGTATTTGATGAATTTGGATACAAGATCGTCCAAGTTTGAATGGATCGAGGGGGTTCATTTTTTTTCTAGCCATATTCGGGGCTGCTCCCTCGATGAGAATGGAAAAAGCATAAGCTTAATCCTTAGCATTGGAACAATGGGGACCCTCATTGTGGTGGTGAATCTTGTTGAAGTAACGGAAATGAAGCATGCGGGTCTTCTTGTCATGACGAAGAACTGTTGTTCTTACAAGATAGAGTAACCCATGCTTCATCTCGAAGATGTTTTGCCTACAGAAAAAAAAACTGATTTTCAGGAACAAGATTGCGTCCTCCGTACCCGTCGGTGGGTTGCTTGGAGCAATTGAGCCATAGTTCGAGTGTCTCCATTGGCTCTACGGTAAGATCTTCCTGAAATGGGTTATTCTAAACGAAGAGGTTCCGATAACAACTGGCGTTCCTTTTCTGGTGGAGAGAGGTCGCGCCTCACATACTGAGATCGAGTGCGCATTGCACAAAATGGAAATAAATAAATAAAAAACGTTACACAATATTTATTTTTTTTTGGCTGATTTTTGATTAAGAAATATATTCACAGTTTTTTTTAAACGGACAAAGAAAGACAACTTAAGCAAATAATCAATCTTACTTCACTTTAGCTCTCAGAATGAAAAACCACAGGTGACGGAGGATAAGAATAGCGCGAGAGCTTATTTCTCCTTTTGGTCGTAGTTTCCTAGGAACAACCCTCCTTAAACCCACTTTATAGTGAGTTAATCAGAATGATGTGAGCCGTATATCGTAAGGAGACACAGAAGGCAAGTATTTAAATCTTTGTTCGATTGGGAACTCAGTAGTTCACCGAACTTATTATGAATAATACCTCAGTGGAGATATAATGATATTGGGTATTTATACCAATAGTGAATTTTAAATTTTTTTTTATTATTATTTTTTTTTTTTTTTTTTTTTTTTTTTATGGAAAATTTTTTTATATTTTTGATTGATTTTTTTTTTGATTTTTTTTTTGATTTTTTTTTTTTTTTTTTTTTTATTTTTATATGATATGTAAAAAGAAAAGAAAAATATTTTTGTGTTTTTTTTAATATGATATATTAATAATAAGACAAGTTCAGATTAAAGTCGGATAGAAATCGTAGCAAATGCCTCCCCGGCAGCGGCGCCAAAAATTGATTCGTTGACGGTATATATATAAAATAACTCAAATGCAAATCCTGACCGAATGCCCTTGACCAAGGCAAAAGGTCAAGACCTACTTAGAAATAAAATATATAAGAATCAAATCAATAATAAAAAGATTCCGGAAGAGATATTCCCGGGTCGTATGTCCCAACGAGGCTGCAATTGAAATTTATCCTGGTTTGATGAGAAATTGAATGATGGAAACACTGATATAATTTAAAACTAAAGTTAATTTACAACTAATTTAATCTACGGGGAAACAAGTATAGGAAATGGTGATCTTAAAACTACGGATATCAAAATTAGTTATAAGTGAAATCCTAAAATTAAATTTAATACAAAATACGGGAACAGAATCGGTATCAGGAAACCCTAAATACTAAAATTAATAATATAAATGCCTAAATTAAATTAAAAATCAAAATTAATCCTAAATCAATTAAACTAGAAAATAAAAGAAAACTAGAACTAAAAACGAGGTCGTATTAATGACTAAAACGAAAAGAAACGGTAAAACGCACCCGGTAAAAACGGGTCTAAGACTGAAATTTAAGAAAAATAAAGCTTATAATAAATTTTATATTTTTCCTAGACACTAAATGACAAAAGAAAATTTTATAAAAAAGAAAAATATTTTTTTATTAATTTTTGAATTTTTTATGAATTTTTAAAGATTAAAAACTAATTAAAACTAGAAATAGAAAAAGACAAAAAATAAAAGTTATAAAAATTCTGAAAAAAATAAAATTAAATAAAGAAAAAGTTAACAAATCTAAAAATATAAAAATGCCCAAAATTTACTGTATAAATTAAAAGTAATTAAACTAATTAAATTTAAACCTAATTTATATTAATTAAATTAAATAAACTAACTGTGGTTAACTATAAGGACTAACAGTGAAAAGGACACAAGGACTAACAGGGTAACAGGCTAACTAACCATAGGGACTAACAATGTTAACTAGAAAAGACAAAATTACACAAATGGTCCCTGCAGAAAGGTGTTACCCCCGATTACAAGGGTGGGTCCCAAAGTGCTTATTAGCAAAAAGCTAAAGAAGCAAAGCTGTTAAATGGCATGAGGGAACAACTTTGTAAAGCACTTATGCTTTAGCTCACTGAATAAGCTAGAAAAGTGAGCTTTTGGACTGCAAAAGCTTAAATAAGCTTATGAGCTTATTTTTCTTTCCTTTTGGGTTTTAAGCCAACAAATAAGCTAGAAAACTATGGGGGACAGTTAATAGGCTAGGGGAGTCCTAAATAAGCTAAGGCAACCTAGAATAAGCCCTAAAATAAGCTAGAAATGATTTAAGCTAGTTTGACAGTTTTTAAAAGAAAACAGAAAAAGGTGAAACTTTATTGCTAAATAAGCTAAGCTAAAGGGGAGGAAATAAGCTATGAGATTTTGGAATTAAAGGCTAACTATAACTACAAAGAAAAAGCAAAAGATCCGTTGGGATGTATGAAAACATAGGTTTCTAAAAATAGTAACTTTTGGAATACTTCGACGAGACGGATATAGAAGTTAGGCGTTTAAGATGCATAGTACGTTTTTGAGAATATGGAAACTAACAAATATAGGGGATGGTATTAACGTACGAAAATACTTAATTTCCTAAAATAGAAACTTCCTAAAAATAGTAACTCTTGAATAAACGTCGGGATTTAATGTAAACTTGTACTTTCACTCGATCATGTTTTCTTAAACAAACTAAGACACAAACACATATGGATGCCTTCTCGTTAATAAGCGTTTCGCTTTTGGTTTCGTATATCACATCTTGGTCTTAAGACGCGTCATTCTTTTAGGTGACGGCTAGGATTGTGTATCATCTTTCTCTTACGTGATTATCATTTGCTCATCGCGCTAAGGTGAGTTTATAGCCCCACTTTTTACTCATTTTGAATAAATGTTTTACAACTTTGGGGTGAGAAACATTTCTTGTTTTAAACTTTTGACACGAGTGTTTTCAGTTATCATCTCCTGTTTATGTGCTGCCTAAGTAGCGATTAGACCACTATCATGCCCGAACCATCATGAACCGTTAATTACATATGACTAATGGGATTGGTTAAGTAAGTGAAAATGTTATAAATAGATCTATTTGGGACTAATTATCCCTATCCGGGTAAGCAAGCACTTACTTGTTCTGTGTCGATGAATAAACGGATATATTTCATGCCGGAAATTCTTTGGGGTGTCTTGGTCAGACATCTGTAGGGCAATATCATCACTTTGCATATTATATGTATCTCCTAATTTAGCATCGGTGTCATGAGCTTAGCACAACGTAAATACTTTTCATGTGATATTGTATCTATTATAATAGTCACGTCACTTTTAAAATCTTATGGTCCAACCTTACATCAATTCAAACCTATGAATTTACCAACTTTATGTGACCGTTTTAAGCATGTTTTTCAGGTGCTTAGCTTTGGACTTCTCTGATGTGCTATGTGGAGTCTACGTGCAATATGATATCATCTTTCAAGACTTTTCTTATCATACATACTCGTTGTCTTTTGAAAACTTAATTACACTTCCAAAACCTTTAATTTCATTTGAAATCTTATAAGGCTATCCATTTTTAAATAAATGCAATGAGTTATGATTTTCAAAAGGTCCATTAGTGGTCGTTCTCTTGTGCTTTGTGTGATGTGTATTATGACGTCACGCCTCCCGGACACGTATTCCGTCCAGGCCCCGTTTGGAGGTGTGACAGATTGGTATCCAGAGCCAAAGTTATAGAGAACCAGGTAGAATATCTAGGTCTGGTCTATAACCAGTATGTGATCCTTACGTGCTTTTATGTGTGCCTTATACGTGCTTTTGCTATGGCGTATACGTGAGTATCATTTTTCCTTGAGTCTGCTATGATATGGGTTTATCTCTGCCATGCATTTATCGTTCCTTGCGTTTATGTTGCTTTGCGTTTACTTTTGCCTTTGAGCTCTATTTTGCTATGAGCTTACGTTTGGCATGCATTTATCTTTTCTTTGCGGTTACGTTTTCCTTATGTATATTTCCCTACCTGTTTGTATAGAAGTTGTCTATATAAATACTAAGACTTTTTCTTAGACATTATGAGTGAAACAATGGTCTCGTTTATTTCCCAAGACATTGTGAGTGAAACAATGGTCTCGTCCATTTCTAAGACCTTGTGAGTGACACAATGGTCTTCATTTACTTCTATACACGTGAGTATACGTTGATCTTTAAAAATCTTCACACTTTACATTATATGTTTTGCATACTTTCAAAAATTGTCGCAGTCTGCCGGACCCCACTGGCTTATTTTTACTATTCGACTTTGAAGACGACTTTGAACACCCGTCCCATACTGTTAAAACATCTACGTCATCTCATTATGTCTCAATTTCTCTTATTTACCGTAACTCCTAGGAGCATGCCGATTAATCCGCACACAACTTTTACCCATCACCTTATAATATCCAATTTTTGGAAACACGGCTTTTGAAATTCGACATATTTCATTTTCTTTACCCCGTTTGATTTTCAAGTAAATACCGACGACAAGACAGGGAATGAGTTCACGAAGGATCGAGTGTATTGTAACCCAACGAATTGCTAATGCTATCAAAGCTAATACTGTTTATGAGGAAAGATCCACATGTCTCGCGGGGACTAAATGGATTTAGGTGTACGTTAGGAAACCAAGGTAGTAGGATTGCATAAACTAAAATAAATGACAAAAGGCCGTGAGAGCTTACATTGTTAAACCAATTAAAGGACGGATTATGTAGCGAAAATTTTCCATTCCACAAAACAAAACACAAAAAAAAAAAAACAACGTAAGTTTGCACCCATCATGTGGGGGAAAGGAGAAATAATACAAGAGTGTTGGCGCGTGAGTAGGAATTATAGGACACCCGTTTCGATATTCAACTTAGAGGCCATAGTGGCAAATTAGAAATCTTAAACGTGGCGAACGTATTTAGGAGGTTAAAACTCGATAGAGCTATAAAACGCGTCAAATAATGGGATGTTTAAGGAGATATTTTTCCTTATCTAGTGAAACCTAAGTAGACTTAGACTGAAATCTCTAAGAGTTTTGCACTAGTACTTACCTGTGAATTTCGTGTATTGTGTGGATTTCCCTAAATCCTTTGTTCAATTTGTGTCATGATGATTTTGTCAGTTACACTTCAATTCTCTAGTAAATATATGTAAGCTACTCCTTGAGTCTGTTACCGTCATACAACCCATCTTACTATATTTATGTAAACTGTTTGCTGTTATTAACTAAGTGGATGATATCCTATGAACCGTTTGCTGATAGATTGTTTATTTTAACACCTTATAAACTATTTTGATATCATTTCATAAACCGTTTTGCCAACATTTTATAAATATCCTACTATTACCTCATAACTTATCTGACTATCAATTAATGAACTAACTTGTTTTCATTTTATAACCTATTTTACGGTTAATTATAAACTCTTTTGCTACCCTATTATAAATTATTTTGCAGTTATCTTACAACCTATCTCCATGTCACCTCATGAACTATTTCGTTGTCATTTATAAACTATTTCGCTGTCAATTTATGAAATATGTTGTCAACATCTTATGAACTACTTCGTGTCTTTTATAAACCATTGCGTTGCCACTTTATAAACTGTTGGGTTGTCAACTCGTAAACCATTTGTTACCTTTACATTATAAACCGTCACGTAACTTTCTCGTAAACTATTTTGTTATCGCCTCATAAAATATTTCCTGTTATCTTACAAAATACCTTGTGTCACCTTGTTTTCATTACCATGAACTGTTTTGCTACCTTACAAACCACATCGTTTATACCGTATAAGATTTTTTTTTACATAACATTAGTTTGACGAAATGAGGATTTTATTGTAATTCCTAAATTATGCATAACCTGATCACCTATGTATAATTCAGGAAAGACCATGCTATGCTGGGAGTAGTCACCATAAATTTTTTGTCAAATTACCCTTACTTTCCATTTCTATTTTCTTTATTTTCCCTACATTGTTAACGAGATTATATTGTACTTGTATTTTATTAATATTTTGCATACGTATTCATGAGTCGTGTCGGTCACGTGTATTTGTAATCGCAAGCATCATAACTAAGCAGATTTTCTTCAACCTTGGTATATGATAACACCATACCCTTAACCAGGAGACCAAATCCTACTTCTTGTAGTCGTGATAATTATGGATTGTAAGAATTTAGAACATACCGGACTTATCGCCCTAGTTGGATTGCAACCAAGAGAACTAGGAGATTTCCTTCTATATACTTACCTTTTTGTGAGTTAGACTCACGCAAATTATGAGATTCTCGTATCGACAAAACTTTTGATGGACCTGAAGTTGAAGCAATAGGAGTGATGGATATGCATCGATAGTTACTAGTAAACAGAGTTGTTGATAGGATTGGTACGTTGGAGCGGGATAACTTGAGACTCGGAGGCACGTTATGTGTTGAGAGAAAGAGAGTTGACCGACTCCGGCGTAGTACGTCGTATACTCAAAAGGAATTGTAAGACCGAGTTCCTCACCCTGGAGAGCTCCGATATTGTTCGTCAAAAGGAAGGATGGATCCTTTAGGATGTTCACCGACAAGCTGAGAATTTTAACAAGCTAACCGTTACCCGTTATCTAGTATAGACGATCATTTCGATCAACCACGAAGATGTAGCGTCTACCTCAAAAATCGACCTAAGGACTAGCTACTACCAACTGGAAGTTAATGAGAAGAACTACATGACACACGACCTAGAATTTGGAGAAATAGTGCTTACTCTCAAGATTTGGGAACACTACTGATATGACACAAGTATGAACTCGAACCCGATAATCACCGAAAATCCTTTAAAAAGATCTAGAAGCACGATCGTGTCTTATCACTCAGCAGAATCTTAAGGCCTCGCTTGAACTACCTTATCTTATTCTTAAGTTATTACTTTTCCCGTGGGCTCCTCCTATTTGTTGACCTTTATTCGGGGAATATTGTTTCTCAAAATGTCCACTCTCCGCATCCCATCACCGTTTGTTATAGTTATTGTTGCTGTGTATTCTTATACTTTTGATTCACGACTCCATATGTCTGTGCTATGATTTTCAAATGAATAAAATGAATAAATATTTTAATAAAGATTTTTGATGAGTAAACGGACGTTTAAAAATGTTTTGAAAGGTTTATTAAGTGTCGAAAGTCTTTGAAAATATTCGTGGAGCTTATTAATATCAAAACGAAGGTTTAGAAATTTTCTAAAAATGATAAGTTATTGCCGTTGGTTGTTTTATTTTAAATATAACAAGTTTTTATATATATATTTAGCGAGCTACGGATTTTGGTTGGACGATAGGGTTTCAATAGTTTGTTTTTGGAAATTTGGAAACGATTAAATTAGGGGATACTATTAACGCCCAGAAACTAACAACTTTCCCAAAATGGAAACTTTCTATAAATAGTAATTTTCGTAAGAACGTCGTAACATCTTCATAAACTTAATAAGCTCGTAAAAACACATTTTTGTTGACTAAACTAAAGCACAAACGTATATGGTTGTCTATTTCGTTATTAAACATTGTGTGAAACGTTTCGCTGTTATTATTATCTTCCATTCTACGACGCGTCTATTTATTAGGTCGCTGCTAGAGCTGTTCGATTATACTTTATTCGCATCGTTGGCTAACGGTGAGTTGAGTCATGATTCATCCTCGTGCTTCCTAAGTAAGTTGAATACTTACATTCATTAGCCTCGTCCGATATTAATCGTCGAACCTTACAGACATCAGAAACTGGACTCTACCCTTAAACGTTTAAACTCTTATACAGACATACTCACACGCCCACACTTTCTCCTTTGATGTTTTCACAATCAATAGACTACATTTATAACGCATTTATATCAACCACAAAACTTGTAATGATATTTTTCTAAAATACTCATTTAGATGGATTATATATCCTGGTCAAATCTAGCCAAATTTTATGTATATGAGAAGTGTCGAAACATCAAAATTTTGCTAAATAAAGTTATCAATGTCATGTTCAAAACTGGTTTATTAAATCTTAAATCTTTTCTTGGTCACACAATCGGTTAACAAAAATCGAATCCCGGGACGGGATTCCTTTTAAGGGGTAGGTAATGTCACAACCCGAAATTTTCAGAATTTCAAATTACTATTTTAACCTTTGACTTTTTGGTTCCAACTTGACTTTTGACCTTTTACGGTCACATAAAAATAATTACCGCGTAGCCGGTAAATTTTTGAAACGTATTTAAATAATAGATAATAATTACTATTATTATCGCTCATTTGCAAATTTATTTTCAAACTTATTTGACTTGAAAACGAAAAAGATATAGGTCATTCCTAAATTGACTTATCAAAAATGACCCGCTAAATTAAGTTTTCACGACTCGGACTCTAAAGCAATTTGATGTAAAACGACATTCCGGACAACTTTT
>BQNB010026579.1:7500-52243 GCA_026074375.1 Tanacetum coccineum | reverse complement strand
CCGTGTTTAATCCTAGTTTGGCATGTTGGGTGAAAGTGAATTTTGCTCAACAATGAGGAGAAACAAAAAGGAAAAACAAAAAAAAAGATTTCATAAAATCCTACCTACTCGTTATCTTAGAAACCTGATATTTGCTAAATTGTATATTAATTTACCCGGGATTTTGCCTAATAAAAGCCAATAAAATGCCAAAAGAATGGAAAATGTGTGCTTTTGTGTCCAATTGTGCAGGAAAGGATTGAAAAGACAAAAAGAAGCAAAAACGATCAAAAAAGAGCAAGAAACGGGACGAAGACAAAGAGACAAGAGCAAGAATGAAGAATCAGCCAAAGATCGCAATCGGATCAGCCCGACACAGTCAAATACAGCAAGAAAGGCAGTCAAAGGTCAAAATAATGAAGCTAGGGACCAATTATGACAAGTTCTTAAAGACTCAAGGGCTTATTTGAAGTTATAAAGTTTCAAGGGGCCAAAGTTGCCAAAGAGTGGAAGTTGATTTATAAAGAGGAAAAGGAAGAAAGAAAGAACAAGGGCTAAACTTGCAAATTCACAAACTCCTTTATAACTAGAAAAGGCGGATAGAAAAGACAAGGACCATTTATGCCAATTCTCCATACTTTTAAAACAAAAAAACGCGGCTTTAAACCCCCAACAAACTTACAACCGATTTTCCCGCCTTTTTCACCACAAACCCACTTCACGAAAAACCCACCCCCGCTCCTATATAACTCTCGAAGCCTGCTCATACACCCTCTACACATTACTTAGACCACGTGGCATCCAATGATTGGATAAAACACCTCATTCTTTTCATCAAACGGCCAAGGATTAGTTCGAGATTGATCAAGGGCTGTGATTGGTTGGAACATTCAAGAAGCTCTCTCCTCTCCTCTTCCATCCTCTATAAATAGGACGATTTAGCTCATTTTTAGAGAGTTAGTTTTTTTTGTATTTCAGTTTTTAAGTTTTTTTTCATTTTTAAGCATTTTTCTTTAAGCTTTTTAACATTCAGCTTCAATTACTTGTACTTTCGTTAATTCTACTTGTAACACAATCAATTTGAGCAATATATTCTGTTTTCAAGTTTTTGATTTCAATTTTAAGCAAATTTTACCAAACAAGCTCTTAATAAGCTCTTTTGAGCTTATTCATGTTAATAAGCTCAAATTCATTTAGAATTCTGTCTTTAATGATTCATTTACTTTTTACAATCAATTTACATTCAATCATTTCCATTTGAGCTCATTTGATCAAGGTTTAGCAGCTTAATGAAGAAATAAGCTGAAAATAGCTTATTGAGCTTATTGCTTATGGTCTAGAGGCAAGGTGCCATTAGGTTAAGCTCTTCTAAAGCCACTCACTCTACAAGAGTGGCTTAAGTGCTGAGACAACACCATTACAGGTTTTACTTTCTCAAATTCAATTTAGCATTTTTTTTAGCTTATTGCAAATTTCTTTCTCCTATGAATTCTAAAGCTCAATCCTGTTTCATTTAGCTAGGACAGCTCATAGATGTAATAGTTTTAAGTTTACTTAGGTTAAAATCAAGTTAGTTTCTTATTTTCACATTCTGTCATAAAAACTAGTAGTATAAGCCTAAGAGAGAAACTTGCTTATTTTTCCTAATAAGCTAGTAGTTTTACTGCTTAAATAGCTTTATTAGGTTAATTTTAGTATAAGTAGATAAAAAGCTTTATAAGTTTTAGTGTTAAAAAGACTTTAGGTGCAATTTAGCTTGACAGCTTTTCTTAAGGAGTGTTTGGGAGAAGGCTTCAAAGTACATGCCAAACTAGTTTTAGCCTTTTTAGTGCACTTAATCCAATTTCCATAGCTTGTTATAAGCTGTTAGTTCAAGTTTTAAGAGTTTTAATGAGCTAAATCTTAGTTTAACATGTTTGCCTAAGTGTTTTCTAAAAATTAGTTCTTTAAGTCATTACTAGCTTATTAAGATTTAGGTCCTAGCTTTTTGCCATTTAAGTGCTCACTTTAGGTTCACTTAGTAGTTCAATTACATTAGGTAAAAGTTCTTTAAGATTTCACTTGTGAAAACTTCATTTGAAATAGAACTTGTCAATTGCATCAGCAATCTAATTGCATCAGCAAGTATAAGCACTCTTTTAGTTCATTTTACTTGTAAAATTTGTGAAAACTCAGTTTATATTTTTATAGAATCTTATAGTACACATTATAAGCATCAATTAGCTTCTTTTAGTTTCCATTTTCACTTAGAAATAAGCTAGTTATAAGCAAAAACTTGAAAAAGCAACTAAACAAGCACTTTCTGTAACAGTTTTTAAGATTCCTATTTTTCAGCTTATTTAGTTGATAAAAGTTGAAGTTGTCTTTATTAAAGTTGTTTAGAATAAGCTAGACTATAACTTTGTAGTTTTAAGTTTTTTCTGATTCTCATTTTTTAATAAGCCAAAAATAAGCTCTAAGTGTAAGGTCTGTTTTGTATTTTCTTCATAATTGAGGGGCATCCGTTTTCACTACATTGTAATTTTCCTTTAGTTTGCCCGCCTACCCTGTAGTTTACATTCTTTCAATTTCTACCCTGTCTTTTCTAGAAAAATAATTAGATTTAATATTTTTCAAAATAGTTTTATAAAATTAGGGTTCTTAGTTTAATCAATCAAATTAGGGTTTAATTAGCTTTTAAAATTTAGGGCTTTTCATACCAGTAAATTTCTGCACCTTTTTAGTTTATAAAAACCATTTTTCTATAATTTTCTCATTAAAGTTGTATTTTCTAGAAATTTAAATAGATTTTAGTGATTACTTTTTCTTATAAAAATCATAAAAAATAGAAAAATAGTTGAAAAATTAAAATTCTTTTTGCATTAATTTTCATTTTAAATCTAGTATTTTTGAAAAATAAAAGAAAAATTTTAGTGTTAATTTTTAGAAAAAGTTTATTTTTGATAAATCATTAAATCTTAGAAAAATCATAAAAAATTCAAAAATACATAAAAAATTCTAATTCTTTTTCCTAAAATTTTCATTTTAAATTTGTGATTTTTAGGTATAAAATTTGTTAAAAGTCGTGCTTTAGATTTTAAATTTCAGTTTTAGCTCGCGTTTAATACGTTTAGTGCATTTAATTTTCGTGCTATTTCATTGTTTCTTTAATTCATGCTATTATATTTTGTAGTGTAATCAACAAATCAAAAATCCCTTTATCATTCTTAGCTCGATTCCGAATTATTCCTAAATTCTCAATTCACGATTTCGTTGGGACACGACCCGAGGAAAAGTACTTCCCGGATAAAAATATACGAATTGTGTTTTCTTTTGTGAGATTTTTACCTTATATTTCTCTTGGTTGAGAAGTATTTTGGAAAGAATTCTTACGGGATTAATACTATATACGTATATAAATTTGACTACACCAAATTTTGGCGCCGTTGCCGGGGAATTCGTGAACGATTGTTGAAGAGTATTCGTCGAAGTAGAGTTTTGAAGATCCTTCCTTTGGAAGTTATTTTGCTATTTTTCTATAAAAATATAAAAAGTTCATTAATTCGATTCCTATCGAATTAAGTAAAAAAAAAATAATAAACATTTGGATACAAGTTATCCATCTTAAACCATTCCAATAAACAACAAAACAAATCGTGAAGTACTTGCGAGGTACGACGGACCTTTAAGTTTACAAACTAAAAGGTGAGTTTAAGGGAAAGTGATAGCTATTCTCTAAGTAGTCATTGCGGCTCGCTAAGCTTTTCCGCTCACTTGTGCGTATTCTTAGAGACTTATCGTGAAGCTTGTAATAAACGATTACCAAAAATACTTTTGTTCCTAATAAAAACTAAAAAAATTAATTTTTCCCAAAAAGAATCTTCTCAATCTCAAATTTTCTTATGTATTATTCGGAAAAGCCAAAAATATTCTTCTTATTCCTCTTATTTGTTTAATTCTCATTTTCCTTATCCTCGATAAAGTTTAATTCTTATGGCGCTTAATCGTTCAAAATCCCGTTATGCAATCAAAGAGTGTTCAACTTGTGGAAGTTGGTACACTAAAGAGTGTTGTTCGATAGGAAATCTTAAAGACCAAATCATTGTTCCTGTGTCCGACTCTTTTCAGCATTGTGCGGTTTGTGGAACCCCGGTCGATGGTCCGTATTGTCATGGATGTACTCTTATACGTACGAAATTCGAAAAAGATTTGTTTGCATATTGTGTTGATAATGGAGTTTTCCAAAATTTTCAAGATACTTCCGAGTCATCCAATGACAATACCAACGTTGTTAATGCTCCTCGAGAGCCAAGCGTTGTTGATCAAGACCCCGGTGTGAATATTTCACAAGATCCTCCACAAATCGATCATAATTGTTGTTATGAGTGCGGTGATTCATTAAATGGGATTTTTTGTCAAAAATGCATTTGTGAATTTTGTGGAAAAGGTGCTCATTTCGGTTACAACTGTCCACCAAAAGATCCGATCATTTCTGAGCCGGAACCGTGCTATAATCGAAATTTTGATTGTTTCCCACATGATTCACAAATTCTTCCACAACAATATCTTTGTTGTGAAAACTGTGGGGGTCCTCATGAGACTTACCAATGTCAGCCGATGAACCAAGAGTATTTTTATTCTCATTCTTCCGGTTTACAATTTCAAAACACCACAGTTTTCCGGATGTTTATCAGATTCCTCCCGGTGGCAAATTATGGAAAATGCTACATGCTCAAGGGGGATGGGGGGGATGGACCTTTATAGAATCTATGCAAAGCTTCTTGATGATGTATGATCTCATTCTCTAATGAGAAGAGCATCAAGTTATTGCTTGCGGAGGAGAAATTTTTGAAAATCAAGCAAGTTGTGGAAGAAGAGCAAACTCAACCTGACGTATTTGAAGCAATGTGCAAAAGTCTTTTAAGGATTTAGAAGAGAAGAGTACTGTGAAACTGCTTGCTGAGGAGAGATTTCAAAAAGATAATCAAGTTTTAAATGAAAGTCAATCTCCTCAAGAAATGAAAATCCAAGATTTGGAGATTCAGAAGCAGCAATGTTTAGAAGAAATGAAAGAATGGATGAATGAGTTAGGAATAAGAGAATATAGAAAGGAGGAGATCCATATTGATTATAGGAGGAAATGTGAAGATAAGATTTATGAGCTTAAGGATAGATTCAATGGTCTAAGCATTGAAATTGGGAAAATCACACAAGAAGCAAAAGAGCTTAGAGAATCTGAAGCTAGAATTCAAAGTCGGAAGATTATCATTGACGATGATGATGATGATTTGGGATTTTATGCGGTTCATCCAAATAAGATTCACATTCCCGTTTCGAAAAACGTAGAGCCTAAGGATTCATTCATAATGGGAGACGGGCATATTAACACTACTCCGGAAATGGAGACGATTAGTGTTGAGACCCTTGTTTCAAACCCAAGTGAGTCCGATGACTTTAGTTTGGGGGAGTGTAATTTGTTCGACATCGATGATTCCTATTACGAGAAGTCCACGAGTAGACTTGCTCATCTTGCTCCGATTTCGCCGGAAATCGTTGAAGCTTGTGTCGATGACGATGATACCGACGACGATGACGATTATGATGACAATTTTTATGATTGTGTTGATATTGAGGAGGACGGAGGAGAGATTGATCTCGACATTTCTAAGATCGTTGACATTTCTCTTCGGGAGAAATTAGTCGAAAGTTATCTTTTAATTGAAAAGATTAACGCTTTTAGTCTCTCTCCTCCTATTCCGATTTCTCCTCCTATTCCGATTTCTCCTCCTATTCCGATTTCTCCTCCTATTCCGATTTCTCCTATAATTTGCCCCTCCTCTACTATCCCCGTTGTGGATATTGATTTGTCTTTAGAGGAGGCGGATTTGCTTAGTTTTTCGGATAACTCGATAACACGGGGTATCGAGAGTGACCATGACTCAGGGGAGGACACTACTTCTATTGATGATTTACCCCTTGATGACTCGATGATTCTTCCCGAGTACGAGTCATTTACTTTTGATGATGAGCCCGTGATGGCTGAAGTTAATGTTTTTGATGAAATTAACACAAGTGAACTTTCTTACCCGGGTATAGGTGAAAATGTTGTTTCAGATGAAGAGGAAGATACCTTCACATTTACTACCCGAACATTTTTACCATTTGTCACCTATCCTGAGGTTTTACCCACATCTTACTCCACGGGGAGTGAAGATAAAGTTTTTAATCCGGGTATTTTTGATAATGATGCTTTTAAGGATAAGAGTTCAAAAGAGTTAGCTCCATCTAAAGCTCTTTTGACTCTTGATGTTTTTGACCCACCCCACCCACCCTTAATGAACTTTAATGTTACTAAAGCATTTTCTGAGTTCACATTTTCAATCTTGAAAATCTTTTCTAAAAAGTTTTTTGAACCCGGAATCAAAAATGTTTTGGTATATCTTTCATCTCTAGTTTGGGGAGGTTGTCACCTCTTAGATTTTCTTCACCATTGCTATTACCCACCATAAGAAACTAGTTTGGGGAAAGAGTCAAGCGAAGGGGACTCTATAATAAACAAGCGCTTCGTGGGAGGCACCCCATGCTTATCCTTTTATATTCTTTTTCATTTTCTATTTTCTTTGCTTCCCCAAGGACAAATTAATTCGGGGGCGAGTATAGCTTGTACTCGGTTAACAAAAACTAAGCCGTTTTAGAGATGTCTTTTGAGCTAACAATGTCAAAGAAGAGAGGAAGCTTGTTCTTTTTCGTCTCTTGTTGGTTGTTTGTTTGTTTTGTCTAGGTTTTCCGGATTTTGGAAGCTTCATGGTTCAATATTGTGGAAGGACAAAGCAATTCCCACAATTTCCATCGATGGTCTCCAATCTTCTCTTCATAAATGGGAAAACTCTAATCTCTTATCCTTGTCTTTTCGAGCTAACCATCTATCTTTTGCAAACATGAATTTTTGTTAAAGTTTCCTTTACCTTAGATTTAAACTTTGAGGACAAGTTTTTCCATTTTAGTTTGAGGAAGGATTATCTTCGATATTGACTTGCACTTCACGCAACCTGTTTGAATCTTTATGAATTACCTATTTTGAGAAAAAGTTAGAAATTTAAAATTTTGCCCTTCAAAGAAAAGCTCAAAAGAAGCTTATTTGGAAAAACCCTTCTTTTTGTAGTCCTTGTGAGAAAAGAGTTTAATTTTTGACTGAACCGTTGAAAAATGCCCTAGCTAGTTCTTTAACCTACCTTTTGTAGGGCCAAGCTTCACAAATCCAATTGCTTTAGGATTTTAAAATTGTGAATACAAGAAATGAAAGTAGTTAAATAAGTGTATTTGTTTTAAGCAGTTTATTGGAAACTAAAGCTTATATGAATATAAGTGTCTTTTTTACTCCCATAAGCCACTTAACACAACTTAATCATACGTGCTCTTTTTTAAATTAGCTAAGTCAACCAATGTCCTTAGTAAAAAGTCTTACATTTTGAAAAAGAATCATTTAATATGAAGTAAGATTTTTGAGGTTTCCAAAATATTATAGTTGCTTTCCCTAAAATGAAATTTTTCCATTCATCAAAAAGATAATTATAAAAAATGCCAAATGAAGCATTTCTAATGCAAAAGCATTATTTTTTCGTGCCAATGAAGCATTCAAAAAAATAAATAACAAAGCTATATGTAGTTTTTTAATCTTGCGTAATCCTGTTGAGAGAAAGGTCTCGGATGGGGTCGCACTAAGGATTTCAACAGTACTTAGGATCAAGTTTCGTAGGCATTCATCACTAGGGAGTGAGGCCTAGGTGATGATTGCAACTAAGGGACTTTGGATTCTAAGCTTTGTAGGAAAAGGTGTTGTCGCGATAACCCACAAACGTTAGCAGCGAAGTGGGGGTTCGAACTAAGAACACCGGTTGTTGTTGCGATATCCTATTTGGGAGAAAGGCCTAAGTAGGGGTTTTCGAACTAAGAACACCATTCCATTGCAGAAAAAATAATTATAGTACATGGAAAAAAAAAAGAATTGTTAAAAATTTCATTCTTTAAATCAATTTATAAGTTTTGTTCCTATCTCTTTTAGCCTTTGAATTCGAGGTTTATCTATGTTATTAACATTTGAGCTCACAAGCTTATTTGGTAAAGCTTTAATGAATTCAACTAGGAAGATAAATTGATCCTATGGTGAGTTAAAAAGATGCAAACATCTTAATCATTAATTATACCCGGAGAGTGACAGTATCACAAGTTTGTAAGTATAAGAGCCTTAACCAAGTTGGACTAAATTGGACAATGATCTTGTTTATTAGCTTTGTTTAGTCCTAGTGAAAAGACCCCCCCCCCCAAAGGATGACGAATTTTCCTCTTTTGTGCTCTATTAATCGGGAGTAGCCTATTTCAATGAGCCTAAAAGTTGCAAACTTGCAATGATTGCCATTAACGTGTTTCCATGAGAATAAATGATGAGAAAAGTGAAAATGGTTTAAAAGGGTAATTCATAAAAGGTTCTAAACAAGGGCATTTTGGAAACTTCTTAGTTTACAAAGTGTACAATTGATAACATTGCGTGAGGACACGGCAATCCTTTAGTTTGGGGAATTTTGATATTTGCTAAATTGTATACTAAATTACCCGGGATTTTGCCTAATAAAAGCCAATAAAATGCCAAAAGAATAGAAAATGTGTGCTTTTGTGTCTAATTGTGCAGGAAAGGATTGAAAAGACAAAAAGAAGCAAAAACGATCAAAAATCGACAAGAAACGGGAAAAAGACAAAGAGTCAAGAGCAAGACAAAGAATTCAGCCAGAAATCACAGCCGGATCAGCCCGACACAGTCAAACTCAGTCAAAGAAAGAAATAAAAGAGAGTCAAAGGTCAAGAATAAAGTCAAGGGGCCAAAGTTGTCAAGTGTTCAAAGTTTCAAAGCTTACTTGGAGTTATTAAGATCAAGAAGTATTTTATAACTTGTTTTTATAAAATTTCTTTTATAACACGTTTAATTAACGTATAACTTGTAAACTACATATCTTCCTCGTTATTAATCCGTTTTTCGAGTTTCTTACCTTTTTGGAATCTTCATGAGACGTAATATTTTATAAAAATGTTAAACCCACTGTTTGGAATTCGAATTATAACATCCCTTTTATAATACTTATATATATATATATATATATATAGATATATATTTATTTTTATAACTTGTTTTATATACTTTTCAACTTGATAAAATACCACAAGTCTTTCACAAGTCTTTATACCATATGTCTTACATATTATTATGTCCATTAGTCCATATTTTGTCCAAGTGTCCAAGTTAACAAGTCCTTAACAACACTTATAAAATCATAAACTCATTAAGTAACTTTTAGTTAACTAGTTTATCCATATACTTTTTATACTTAAACCAACATTGTACAATACTTATAATCCCATTATAACATGATATTACCAACCACATAACATATGTAAAAGTTCACAAAACAATAATCACAAGTAAAAATCCATTTTACATGTTCAAAAGTATCCTAAATGGTGATTTTGCCACATAGAACTTATATATACATAAAATGATAAATATAGAAATAAAGAGTTTTAGATGACCTTAATGTGATGTGTGGTGATAACCAACAAAATCTAAACCCTTGTTTAGATTATAAACCCTAGCTTTCATAACCAAGAAACCCTAATTCAATATAAAACCCTAATCTTGCTTCTCCTTTGATTAACCCTCTTAATCAACCAACAAAGCCTCAAAACCTTCTTGTATCACCTTAGATATGATCTTAGTTTACTTGTATAAGTGGTAAAATAAGTTGTATGAATTATTTATGGGGGGTTGTGGTTTGTCGTAGCCAAAAAGGAAGAGAGATGAGAAAGAGAGTTGATTTTCTTAAGTGTTTTGTGTTGTGTGTTGCTATAACTTTTAGTACATGAGATATATATGTAAAGGACTAGTCAAAGTAGTAAAACAAAGACCAATACTTATGCAAGAGGGGGGTGGCGTTGGGAACAAGAGGAGGGAAAAGGGGATGACTAACAATGATAACTTGGGTAAAGTTTAATAAAACTTTTGGGTATTGGATATAAACATAGGTATTTGTTGAAGCGTAGAAATGTTTTTATGATTCCGGGTATACCTAAATAGAATTTATCGCGAAACGTAAATGCTTTATGTAACCGATAAAATAAATTATGCAAAGTTAATAATTATACTCAAAATAATTACTTAACACTTTCTTGATGTAAACATTTAATTGTTTGATGCCCGTTTACATTGAACGATAATTTTTAGCTTACACAATTTAACTTAACGATTACGACTTAAAAGCAAGCGCGTACAATACTAAAAATACATAGTGAAATTATTGACGTCGTAAATGACTCTAAAACACGGGGTGTTATAGTCTCCCCCTATTAAGTGAGCCTTGTCCTCAAGGCTTAAGATGCGGCACTTGACGATGGTGCGGTCTTTGTGAAGAGGTATGGATATTTCTTTCGGAATTGGTCTTCTCGTTCCCATGTAAACTCAGGACCTCTCCTGGAGTTCCATTGAACCTTGAATATTGGAATGCGGCTTCGCTTCAACCGTTTAACTCCACGGTCCATGATTTCTACTGGCTCCTCGACAAAATGAAGCTTGTCATCGAAGTGAAGTCCATCCAATGGAACAGCTAATGGTTCGTCGGCATAACACTTCTTCAAGTTGGATACATGAAACGTATTGTGAACCCTGCTCAGATCTTCAGGAAGCTCAAGCTTGTATGTAATGGGTCCAACCTTTTTCAACACCTTGAATGGTCCAACGTACCTAGGGTTCAACTTCCCCCGTTCGCCATAACGTACGACCCCTTTCCAAGGTGAAACTTTAAGCATAACATTATCCCCAACTTGGAATTCCATCGGCTTACGTTTTAAATCGGTGTAACTCTTTTGCCTATCACGGGCGACATGCATCCTTTGCTTGATCTGGATGATCTTCTCGGATGTTTCTTGAACTAATTCCAAACCAGTGAGTTGCACTTGTCCAACCTCGGCCCAACACACAGGTGAATGACACTTTCAACCATAAAGTGCTTCAAATGGTTCAGCCTTGATGCTAGTATGATAGCTATTGTTATACGATAACTCGACTAATGGCAAATGGTTAACCCAACCCTTTCTAAAGCCAATCGCACAAGCACGCAGCATATCCTCGAGGGTTTGAAAAGTCCTCTCGCTTTGTCCATCAGTTTGTGGATGATATGCAGTACTCATATCCAAGTTAGTACCCAAAGCCTTCTTAAGTGACCTCTAGAAATTTGATGCGAATCTAGGGTCACGATCACAAATAATTGAGACATGGATTCCATGGCTCGTGACCACTTCCTTTTGGTACATTCTTGCCAGTTTCTTTAGGGGATCAGTTTCTCTCATCGGTACAAAGATTGCGGACTTAGTGAGTCGGTCGACAATCACCCAAATGGTGTCGTAGCCTTGTGACGACTTAGGAAGCTTCGTGACAAAATCCATAGTGATGTTGTCCCACTTCCATTGAGGTATATCGGGTTGTACCAACAATCATGATGGCCTTTGATGTTCTGCCTTGACCTTGGCACAAGTCAGACATTTACTAACATAGGTGGCGATGTCGGCTTTCATATTAGGCCACCAATATAGCTTCTTCATGTCCTGATACATCTTGTCAGAACCGGGATGGATAGAGTATTTTGACTTGTGGGACTCGTGCATGATCACAGTCCTCAAATCGCCATAACATGGTAACCAACTCCTGCCATTTAAGCATAGAGTTCCATCCGCACGGGGTTCCAACTTTTCTGTTCTAAGCTTCTCCGGATCCTTTGAATTTTCAAGCAACATACCTCCAACATCTTCGTTCTTGATGTTCTCTGGTTTCCGTGCTTCAGTCTGAGCATCCAAAATTTGTTTGGGGAGATTCAAACCTATAGTCATGACTAAGGCTCGAACCCTTAATGGTGGCTCTCGTTCCTTCCTGCTCAAGGCGTCAGCGACAACATTTGCTTTCCCTAGGTGATAACGAATCTCGCAATCGTAATCACTAAGCAATTCTAACCAACGATGTTGCCTCATATTCAGCTCCTTTTGATTAAGAATGTGTTGTAGACTCTTGTGATCCGTGAACACCGTACACTTGGTTCCGTACAAATAGTGTCTCCAGAGTTTCAGAGAAAACACTACCGCTCCAAGTTCCAAATCATGAGTCGTATAGTTCTTCTCATGAATTTTCAGTTGGCGTGATGCATAAGCAATCACCTTCTCTCTTTGCATCAACACAGCGCCCAAACCTTTGATCGAAGCATCGCAGTATACGATAAAATCTTTGCTTCCTTCAGGTAAAGCCAGAATTGGTGCACTACACAACTTCTGCTTCAACAGTTGGAACGCTGTTTCTTGTTTGTCACCCCACTCAAACTTGACCTTCTTCTGAGTGAGCTTGGTCATTGGTTTGGCAATCTTCGAAAATCCTTCGATGAATCTTCGATAATACCCAGCAAGACCTAAAAATTGACGAATCTCCGTTGGTGACTTAGGAGATGCCCAATCTTTAATGGATTCGATCTTGGCAGGGTCCACGTGAATACCCTGGCTGTCAATCACGTGACCGAGGAACTGTACTTTAGGAATCCAAAATTCACACTTGGAAAATTTGGCATACAACTCCTCTTTCTTAAGCAACTCTAAGATTAACTTAAGGTGCTCTTCGTGTTCTTGCTTGTTCTTCAAATATATCAGAATATCATCAATAAAGACAATTACGAATTTATCCAGATATGGTTTGCACACTCGATTCATAAGGTCCATGAACACGACAGGTGCGTTTGTCAAACCAAATGGCATAACTTGAAATTTACAATGGCTGTAACGGGTTCTAAAAGCGGTCTTTAGAATGTCTTCTTCTTGAACTCTCAGTTGGTGATAACCCAACCTAAGGTCGATCTTTGAGTAGATACTCGACCCTTGAACATGATCAAATAAATCATCAATTCTTGGGAGCGGATAACGGTTCTTCACCGTCAGTTTATTTAATTCCCAGTAATCAATGCATATTCGAAACAATCTATAAAAAAATATATATTCCGGATGACTGAGTTGTATTTTAAAGCTTCTCTTGACAAACAAGACCAAGCTACACTCCCCCAGGTTAGGAACTAGTCTTATATAGCCTTTGTTAGATAGTTCTTTTAGTTGCTTTGATAACTCTTTCATTTCAGAAGGTGCCAATCGATAAGGCGCCCGAGCTACGGGTGCAACACTAGGTATCAAATCGATTTGAAATTCAACTTGTCGAGTCAGAGGAAGACCCGGCAAGTCCTTAGGGAATACATCAGGAAAATCCCAGATGATTGGTACGTCCTTAAGTCGCTTCTTTTTCGACTCGTCTTCCGTCTCCTTTGTATTAATGTTTGCCAAAAAGATTAGACATCCTTTTAGCGTGTATTCTTGTGTTTTGGTGTACGAGATAATGTGCAGATAAGCCTCATGTCCCCGGTTGCTTTCATCACCATGAATAGTTAATCTTTCATTTCCCCCAGGATCAACAAATTCTTAAATTGATAATAAAAAAAAATTATACAATTATACTATATAAATTAATGCAATAATATGCAATGTTTATTATATAATAAAAAACAAGGAAAAATAACGAATGATCTTCTCGGCACACACAATGATTGCTTGGTACTTTACCATCCAATCCATGCCAATTATAGCGTCAAAACTACCAAGTTCTACGGATATTTAATGTACAACCCCTAAGGATAGTGTTCAACCTAATTATTCTCCCATCGATTAGTTCAACGTCATAATAGTGATCTAATGAAGTTGGTGTGATATCAATTTGGGAGCTAAATGTAGTGGATACAAAACTTCTATCGGCACCAGTATCGAATAAGATAGAAGCATAGCGGTTGTTAAAGTTACGTACCTGTCATGATGTTAGAGTCTGGGTTTGCCCCTGCATGCCCTACCGCATACACCTTGGTTGGAGCATTGCCACCTCCAAGTTGGTTACCACGGTTGTTGTTGTTTTTCAGCTTTGGACGTTTCCTCTTAAAATGTCCCTGAACTCCACACTCATAGCAAGTAGGTCTCTAGCCCGACCCAGTGCCCTTCTGGTTGTTAGCATTGTTGGCACTTGCCGTACTCCTACAGTCACGGGCAAAATGACCAACTTTGTTGTATTTGTGGCATTTAGGAGCACACGGACCATCATGGTGATAATTGCATTTTGAGCATAGGGGTTTAGATCCCCCATATTGTTTCTTCTCAACAGTCCCTGCAGCATAAGTCCTGCCGGTATTCTACCTCTTGTTTTGGTGTTGTTGTTGTGGTTGTTGGTTATTATCTTGCTTTCTCTTGTTCTTTGTCTGACGGTCAGCAAAAGAGCGGATTCTTTTATCCATCACTTCGATTGCCATTTCAGTTGCCTCTTGCATTGTTTTAGGCTTGGATGCTACTACACTTTCGTAGATCATGTCGGGTAAGCTACCGACATATTTCTTAATCTTGTCAGATTCTTCAAGAAACATTCTACCATAAAGCAATGCCAGTTCCTGAAAACGTTGGTTGTACCCTATTACATCGGTACCTTTCACTTTCAATTCCCACAGTTTGACTTCAAGTTTCTTAATCTCGGTCCTTGGGTAGTACTTGTCAGTTGTTTTCTTCTTCAGTTCAGTCCAGGTCATTGCATAAGCAATGTCATCACTAACAATCGAACGATGGGAGTTTCACAACCCTTAGAGCATTTCCCAGATGAGTACAAGTGAAGAACTTGATTTGGTTTTCCACAGAACAATTGCTTATGTGGAACACAGTTTCCATTTTCTCAATCCATTGAGTCAATTTGACAACTCCTTCCGTGCCTTTGAAATTTAGAGGTTGGCACTTCATGAAGTCTGGGTAAGTGCACTCACGAGTGGCTCGCTCATTTCTCCTAGCACCTATTCCTGAATTGTGGCTTCCGACGCCATTCATGTTTGCATCACGTGCTACCAAAACAGCAGTAACGCCTTGGTCAATCATTGCCTAAAGTTGGGCATTAGTGACAGTGGTAGTGGTGGCGGCTGTTGCAGCCAGTGTTGTTTCCAGGTTTAACCTTGTGGCTCTTTTTGGTGCCATTTTCTTCAATAACAAGAAAATATAATACCCGTTAGATTTCATAGAATCATAACCATGACATTACATATACCCAATAAGTAAAATGAGATCACATCACGTAGTGAAATGCACAACTGAATTAAAATTAACAATGGTGTAGCTAAATCGACAATCATTCATAATAAATTCAATTACAGACATGACATAATACCACCATTCTATATATACTTGGAAAACATACATGATTGGTTCATATACAAAATGATCAAAATAATTAGGTTACAAGATAAAAGAATATATACAACCTAAAGCCATACTAGCCGGGAGTTACCAGTAATACTTAGTAGGCTGTAAAAAATAACTAGCCATGACAGGATCTACGAACTGCTACCAGCCTCCTCTGGTGCATCTGGCTGTGCAGGACCTTTGGCGGGTCCCTGCTGTCTCTCAAACTCTGTCATCTAAGTCTGAAGCCTCTTCAGTAGCTTCAGTGCCTCTATGAAATGCTTCTGCCTCATGTGATCTGCCGCCAGCATCTCTGTAATCACCGCCTGCCTCCTACGGTCTGTTGCATGTAGCTCTGTAATCACTGCCTGCTGTGCTACCACCTGAGTACGTAACGACATAACCTCTGCACGCGTAAGGTCACTTGTATCCATAGATCATCCCCAAGTCTCTCGAGACATCCTGGCCTTAGTCCATAGCCTAGTCAAGTACGTATGTTCACTTCATATCCTAGTAAAGCATGTTGAGCCGACCAACTATCCAGCTGTCGCTTCAACTGCTCATCATCCAACCTCTTATATATCTCGTCTGTGTCGTGCCTAACCCTAGTCTCAAACTCTGTCATCCTCTGGCTAAACTCTGCCATAACGGTAACTACTTGTGTCCCATGTATGGCCTCAACTATCTCATCCCAAGAGTCGGAGATCCTATATCCAACATCTCTCTCTATATCACGCCTGATCTCCCTATCCATAGTAGCAATAAAACCGTAGTCTGCCCTAAGACCTCTAGCTGGTCTAGCAGCAGCAGACGAGCTCTCTCTGACCTCATATCTAGGACCAAAAGCGATACCTAACCTCTTCTGAGGTGGTAAGGTAACCTCGAGTCAGTCTGCTCTACGGTTAGTAGACAGTAAATGCAAAGGTGGTATCCCTGATGATGGTGCATCTGGTCTGGTGTGGGAGAGTATGATGGATGGTGGTAATGGTAGTGAATGGGAAGTAGATGTAGCCTTGGCTCTCAGCCAGATCATCATAGCTCGATAGCCCAACGGACGAATAGGACTAGCAGGTGGTGATGGAGATAACACAGGTATTGTGATGATACTGGTAGTGGTGGTGAGGGAATCTGAGGTAGTGGTGGTGATATTGGTAGTGGTGATAGTATCAGGGGTAGTGGTGGAAAAGTTATCTGAGGAAGTGGTGATGACAATGGGGAAGGTGGTGATGATGGTGGAGTAGATATAGCGAGAAGTCTGGCAACCTCTGCATCAGACTAAACTGATGTAGGTACTGGAGATGGAATAGAAATCCTAGTTGTAACGCGGTATGCAAGGTGTGGTAGTGGTGTGGCCGCAGACTCGTCAGGATGGGGCCTGATTAACAGCTGGTAAAGCAACAGTTGTAGAGTCGGTAGGAGCTAGGTGCTCCTCCTCCTCCTCGTCATCAGCCTTAATATCAACCTCCTCATCCTCATCATCATCAGATGGCTCATCCTTATCAATGCCATCATCTCCTCTGTCAGTAGGATAATCAGTAGGATCCTCCTCAGGGTCCTCGTCGTCATCCTCCTCCGGATCCTCCTCGGGATTTGACTCAGGAACATAACCTGGTAAATCAGCAGTAGGTGAGATAGCAACAAGTAGTGGCTGCTCCTCAGCTGGAAGTATCTCATCCTCTAGTGGCATGAACTCCAGGTATACAGGCTCTAGAACAAAGTTTGGTGGAGGTGGTGACTGTGGCTCCTCGGGGCCAGATATGTAGTCTGGTGATGGAGGGCCTGTAAAGCGACATGTACATATTGGTCATCTAGCATCCAGGGCAGTCCCTCGTGCTCAGGTCCAACAACTCCTGGGGATCCAATATCTGATAACCCTCCAAATGGGCTGGAAACAGTAGTGTATGTAACCGTGGAATTCTCAAAATCCGACATGACTATATCTGAAAATCCAAAATAGCTTGTATTAGTATTTAATATAAGACTCTTATAGTAATATACATTTATATCATAACATGTATATCAATCATGAATGCATCTAGTCTAATCAACTAATGCAACAACTAGTGTATGTATATATGTCCCGTGCAAACCCCTTTGTATGAATGTAATGTTTAAAATGGTTATATTCCAGCAAAAACATTTGACCTGGTTCTCTATAACCTTGGCTCTAACCTTGGCTCTGATACCAATCTGTAACTCCCCTAAATTGGGTCGCAGCAGAATAAAGGTCCGGGGCATGTCACTTCAATGATCAATAACACAAGATATATATAGAACGACCAAAAAGTCGTTTAAAACAGATACATTGGATTTGACAAAGTATTTGTTACATAAGCCCAAAGCTTTACTTGTTTACTTGTTCAAAATACAAAGATTTCTAGCCCATAACAGATATACAAAATGTAATGCGACAAAATCTTTAATGCATGATATCCAAATCAAAACCACTAATGTATCCCTTGCATCTCGTGCTTATTGACCTCCTGTAAAACATTGCTTTAAAATGTCAACAATAATGTTAGTGAATTCATAGGTTTGATAAATCATATATTGTAGGACCACAAGATTTCCCAAGTGTATGATAATGCAACAGATGCAGACATCATATAAATGTAATTAATCTTAGCCCTATATCTCATGACCAACAGAAGCTCGAACCATTAAGTGAATACAAAATAAAAGCTACATGCCCATGTTGATGTTCTAACTCGCAACCTCCTATGTTCGACATGGTATACGTTCGTTTGTCTAGTGATAGCTAATCACCCGAACGGGTATGTCAATCCCAATAGAGCTATTTATAACATTCGTGCTTACAATCCAGTAATTGACAGTTCATGATAATGGGCTCAACTAGGGTTATCGCTACTTAGGCAACATGTAATCATAAAATAAAAGTATCCACTTGTGTCCAATCGTAAAACAATGAATGTTTCTCACCCTAAAAACTTGTAAAACCAAATCATGTAAAACGTGGGGCTATGAACTCACCTTGAGTGAGCGATAATCAAATATATCTTAGAAAATACGTCATGGTAATCATCGAATGCAACCTAATCCAATATAGGTCGTATAAGTACTAATCACTTTGAGTAAATACTACCATATACAATTCTATATAGCTCAATCACCATCTAATCGTTTTAGTGAAATCATGTTAATAAAGTTCTTCGTTTTAAGCCCATTTCTTACGTTTTTATGCCCACGCTTTCGTATTAAGACGACGTATAAAAATATGACATTTTTGTATTTCATGTCCTCTGGTGAACAGTACTTTTTACTGTTCACACCAGTTATAAAGTTATTTTTATAGTTTTAGTTGTCGTAAAACCTGTAAATGTCGTATTTTATTCGTTATAGCTCCGTTTTTAGTGATTATTTCTAGCACGTCTTTGTTATTAAAAGTTCTATCATCTTAATGATGTTTTCAAAATGTATAAATCTGAGATGAACAATAACTTTTATAAAAATAGTTTTATAAAAGTGTTTTTATACATTTAAGTATATAATCTCGCGTAATTCATAACTCCTTCGTTATCTATTGAAAAATTACGATTCTTATTGATTTTGAATTCTAAAAATATGTAGGATCTGTTAAAATAATAAACCTTTTATATCAAAAGTATTTGATAACTTTTAAAAAAAAACTTATTTTATAAACTCGGTATTAACGTAGAACGTGTATTTGTCGTATCTTTTCGTTATAAGGCGGTTTTTTGAGTTTTTTACATATTTGGAATCGTCATGAGGTGTACTATATTTTTAATACATGATATGTCTGTTACCAAGGTCGAACCAAAATAGCCCCTTTGAAATCAATATGTATACTTATTTATATAACTTGTTTTATGTACTTTTCAACCTAGTAAATTACCACAATCCTCCGTAACCTTATTTATCATATATGTTACATATAATAATGCCCATATTTTGTCCAAGAGTCTATAGTATCAAGTCCTTAATAACACCTTTAAATCATAACTTATTATGTAACTTTTAATTACAAGTTATTAAGTAAACCCTAAATTAACAAGTTTGTACAGATACATTTTATACTTAAACCAACATGAGGCCATACTTATATTTCATTCATTCCATGGAATTTACAACCACATAACATATGAATAAATGTACAAAATCATAATCACTCATAAAAATGTGTTTTACATGTTTAAAAGCACCCTAATAGTGATTTTGCTACATAGAACATATATACTCATAAAATCATAAATGTAAATTCGTAAAGGGTTTTAGATGACCTTAATATGATGTAATATGATGACCAACAAAATCCAAACCCTTGTTTAGATTACAAACCCTAGCTTTCACAACCAAGAAACCCTAATCCACAACAAAACCCTAATCCTTGCTTTTCCTTGTTTAAACCTTGAAAATGCTTAAACCAATACATCTAAACACCTTAGGTTACCTTAGATATCATGTAGGAGTGTGTGTATATGTTGTAAATAAAATTTTGTGTGGTTTTGTATTTATTAAGAGTTGATCGTGGGCTATAGGGCAAAATGGTAAGGATTAGTGTGTTGTTTTCTTGTAAAGTATGAAGTGTATGTGTTTACTTGCACTTTCTAAGGCATTATATATCATAGGACTTGGTCAACGAACACTTAGAGGGTTTCATGGAAGTCTTGGTCAAGTTTACTATTGAAGCAAGTAAGAAAAATAAGCCATGGTTCCTAAAAGTAGAGATTATCCCATGAAAACAAGGAGTGGTGTTTTGTAGATATTATCTTTGTACATATCAACCCATATACGGTTTTATATCTATATGTATGATATATTTTTGTAATTTTTGAGTATTGGATATAATCGTGGGTATTTGTTGAAGCCTAGAATAGTTTTGGTGGTTTCGGGTATGCCTAAATGTATTTTATCGCGAAACGTAATCAATTTACATAACCAATAAAAATAAAATGAACAAAGTTAATAATTATCCTCAAAATAATTACTTAACACTTGCTTGATGTAAACATTTAATCGTTTGATGCCCGTTTACATTGAATGATCATTTTTAGCTTACGCGATTTAACTTAATGATTACGATTTAAAAGCAAACGCGTACAATACTAAAAATACATAATAAATTTATTGACGTCGTAAATAACCCTAAAACATGGGGTGTTATATCTACTATAGTTGCTTTCGATCTATTCAACACAACTAAGCTTTAACAAGCTAAGTAAAATCTGTTCAGAAGGGATCAACAAGTTATATGTTTAACCAATCCACAATATGAACAAACAATAACTATCTAAACTAAACTAGATAATAACAATAATAATGTAAAGAGATAAGGAAAGAAACAACCAAACCAAGACACTAAGATTTTATTGTGGTTCGGCTACGAAGCACCTCTTCACCCTACTTCGCTCCCCGAGTATCCAACTTGAGATTTCACTATGTTAACCAGCTCCCTTTAGGCGGAGAAAACCGTTTACACGTTGCTTATATTATTTTCCGACACTAAGCTAAGTGTCGAGTCCTAATCTTAGCTAGAGCGAATCTACCACTTCACAAGATATACACACCCACAAGATCTAAACAATCGGATCTACACAATATCCAAATGTCACAAATACACAAGCTAAATACAATAGAGATTTGGTACTTAGAAGAAGAGAGGAGAGATCACTAATCAACACTTCGTTTCTTGACGAATACGAGTGTTCTTATCTTGCAATTGATAGAGAGGAGAGATGAGATGAAGAAGATAAGAGAAGATCACTTGAAACAAGATCTAAGTATGTTAGCGATCAAGAGTTTTAGTGAAGGAAAAAAGTTTTAGAGAGATCTAGAGAAGAGACTAAAACATTTCATGCAAAGAAGAATGTTTTTCTTCTGGGAATGGAGCAATATTTATAGACAGGAAATCCCAACGGTCATCTGGGGGTGGTCCCGGCCGTCGCAGATATATCTGGGGGCCGCCAGGCCTATAAGGGGGCCACCACTAGACTCCGCTCCTGTTTTTGTCTTTTTGTTGTGAATGTTATATCTGTTATAGAACCTTCCATTTTGGAGGGAAAATTTGAAATTTAAATTTTAAGTTTTTAATAAAACTTTTTTAATTAGAAAATATTTTGTAAATTTATTTTTGAAAAAATACTTTTGTAGAAGTAAAAACGAGGATTAAGAGAAAAATATTTTCTTGATCACTAATCATGCTTAATGATTTTGTTTGTCCATACCTTAATTGGTCACTAGTCTTAGAAATGGAATTTTACATTTAATAATTTGTAAACGTTTATTTTTATCTTAAACATTTTTACATTTTGTCATTATCAAAACGTTGAGAGGTTAAAAAATATAAATAATGTTTTTAGACATTATTTGTATTAACAAAATCCATTTCGTTCCACATATAAGTATTATGATACTACTTCATGTATAAATTCATTTCAACAATACAACCTTCAAGTGGTAAATAAAAACACATTTCAAAAATACTTATGAAGTTAAATACCTACAAAATATTCCTAGGAATTTGGTGATATAGCTCACCAAGGGCGTCCAATCGCCGTGTACAATCAACTTAACGACAAAGAGTGGTACTTCTCCTTCAAAATTCGTCCTTTCTCACTCATGTGTTTCCATAGATAAATATGCAGCTTTTAGGGTAAATAGTGGTGGTGAAATCTTAACTTTTTCAATGGTTAAGTGTCGTCTTTTAGGTTAAGATCCACCCTATATTTATATTACTCTCCAAACCGACTTAAGAAGTAAATAGAAGTCCCCTCAGTTGATATTATGAGTATATGATCGGTTTCCATGCATTATGGTTCGTTAATACTCTCATAATTGTATTTTTGTAACTGACACCGTCCTCCAGCCGGGGCGGTAAAACCTGCTGCCGGGCGGCAATCATGTTGAGCTCCCAGTTGGGCGGCAATCTGTCTTGTCGGGCAGCAGAGGCCTCGTCGCGCAATGCGACCTTCTCTTTTCCTCGTCTGTCGTCTTCTGATTAACTCTTTTTCCCTTGGGTCAATCCATACCACATGTATATGACCAAAAGTATTTGTTTTACTGGTCCAGGTGGGTAATCGAGTCAAAAATCAAACCAACTCTCATTTCCTAACTTCTTTTCTTCACTTCGTGTCTTTCGGCTAGCTGCAACACAAGAAACTTACTTTGCACAATAACAGGGGTAAAAGCAATATTATTTAGCTAAATATCATGTATAAAACCAAGATAACGCATCCCAAAACACACCAAATCTGAGCGTTATCAGAGCCCAAGTCATGGGTATTTCCTTTAAAAGCCATTCAAATGCTAAAAACATAAAAAGAAGCGTTTAAGTACATAATTTTGCCATAATTGCATGATTTAGAGGGTTAAATGACCCTTAAAAGCGTATAAAATAACACCTCATCAAATACCCCTACACTTGGGATTTGCTTGTCCTCAAGCAAATGGGCTTTTCTACCTAGACAATAGCGATAAAGGGGGCATTTAACATGCTCTTTAAAAGTGTTTTATGACACAACCTCCTAGACCTTGTAATTAAAAGCTTGAAATTCATATACTAGCACCTCACATAAATGTTTGGGAATTCTCTCTTTCTCTCGGGTGTATAATAAATTATAACAATGTGAGAAATAGGAAAATAACACTCATTACCTGTCATAACATTTAAATTACCATAGGCTTAGTAAAGGATCAAACCTTTACCGCTACACGCAAGTAATAGAAATTATTATCAAAGAGGTCTTTAAGGGTTGTGAGATGTAAGTGTAAGATAACATTTAATGGAAATGGAAATGGATGGGAGATATTTGGGGAGTGACTTTTTTGTTGAATTTAGGGTGAAGTGGTGAGTTAATCATTTATAGGAATAATGAAGGATGGGTTGCTAAGCTACGACTCAACCACTACAGACTAAAGTGGCAGCCCATACATTTTTTCACTTTTTTATATATTTTTTTGGGACCTTTTTCTTTCTTTTTCTCATTTTATCATACACTTTTGCCCTGCCATTGCTTAAACATAATAATACATCATTGGGGTTTATAGATACACCTCTACACTTGTACTTTTACATACTTTACAAACAATCTAACTAATGACCCGAATTGAGATGGATCAACATAACATCTAGCTTATTAAGCACTAATGGGGGTAATAAATTTATTCTTCCCTAATTCTTTATAAAATTAAGACTACCATGAATCCTAATCATCCCAAAACTGTATTTACAAGGATAAAGACTTAACAACTATGTTCTCAAATAATTAACTTGGGTTAATGTCACACCCTGAAAATGACAAAAAACACGAGGTACAACGTTTTGAGTATATTGCACAAGATACATTAAGATATCACATGACTTTTAGAAAACATCTTAGTCAATGGTAAATCTTGCATCCCTTTTACCTTCCTCAATAAAATACCAATCACCTAAAAATGATACTCGAAAAGGTCAACTTTATAGGTCAACATAAAGTTGGTGAGCTCGTAGGTTTAGAAGTAAACCCAGTTGTTGTGCCAAGATTTAAGTAGTGGACAATTGTGCATTATGAAAAACAAAATGCATGCATTAGTATTAGAATTCCAACATATCAACACCTCATATCATAACAATCGAAACTAAACACATATCAAAACCTAGCCCCGCATGTTGTTCTTGTTATTCTGAAGCAATCGCCCGAGCTACACAGTCAGGTGAGTTGGGTAAAAGTCCATTAGGAACATTACCGAAATACATCTCATAGTATTGCATAGTAGTCATTTGGTATTTACATAGCATTTAATTCACGTAGTCATAAGCACATAGTATGTCCAAAAGAATAAGAGATTTCGCACAGTTGAAAACAGTATCAAAATAGGTTTGAGTATCATTTTCTCCCAACGAAAAAAGAGTTAAAAAGTAGGGCTACAAGAACTCACCTTAATAAGATGATAGTAGCTAAACTAGATGATCTCTAAGTAATTGCACAGCGGTACCTAGCCATAACCTAGCAATAAGTTTACTTTAGTGATATGTTTCATGATGAATGACTTGTTATACAAACTTTTGTATTGAACTTTTTGAAAATGTTTTGTATACTTGATATGATGTACTTTGTAATATGGTTGTGTGGTATATAAGTATTTTGACTTGATGAGTTTGAAATCCACGTATGATGTACGATAGAGGAATAGGAATGAAAGGAATAAGGATTTTAGTATTACGAATAAGAGAATACGAATTTAGAATTTGGGGTCAAATATGTAAGAACAGTTATTGAATTGCTTGATAATTATGAAAACAAGGGCTTAGATGATGCAAAAACCAAGAATTTGGCAATCTAGGGATAAAGACAAAGTATAAGAAAATAGTCAAGCGTTAAAATAATAATACTTTATTATTTTATCTTCTTGTTGAATCGATACGTTTTTCCAATTTTTTTTCTAAGTGTTTGATATTTTATAAAATTTCGGCATGACCCGTTTATTTGTAAAAGCTTCTCAAGGTTTTCCAACCTTACTTTCCAAATGTCTTCCTCAAATTCTCAATTATCAACCAAATGACAAAAGTATACATTTACGAGTCGTCTTTTCCTACACGTCATCAATAACCATCTCAAACATTCTACCCTTGCCTAGGTATTAATAGACTAAAAATTCGTTTTAGACACATATGTTTGTTAGTATTTACTTATTTGGCCTTACGTTTCAATAGAATGTTGGGCCTTATGACCCATTAAGAGACTCATATCTAATCCGTTAGTTATTTAATTTGAGGTTTAGTCTGTTAGCTTATTGGGCCTCATGGCCCACTAAGAGTTTTATGATTTAGTCTGATAGTATGAAACATAAGTATTTATACCTTATTTGGCTTTTCGGCCCAATAAGCCTAAAAGTGTATTTTATAGCCCAATGAGTTTCAAAATAGCTCAATAATCTTTAGGAATGAGTAATTAGCCTTTAGTTTGCCAAAATAAGCTTAGAAAATAAGACACGAAATAGAATAAGTTGCGGTCAATAAGGCGAATAAGCCGTATCTTATTCCCTTATTGGGTCGTGATTTCCAATAAGCCCAAAATAATCCAATGTAAGCCCGATTAGTTAAATAAGCTTAAAAGCCAAATAAGCTACAAGATAATACATGAAATACGCTTTAGAATAAGTCGAACTCATTAAGTTGAGATGGCAAAATGTCATTTCCGTTTGCTATTGGGCCGCGGCTCAAACCTTAAGCCCAATAGTCGAATAAGCCGATTTGAATAAGCCCGAACTAAAATAAGTTATTGGATAAGCTCCAATAAGCTAGAAAATAAGCCAACTTAGCATGATGCCTTCCAATAATCCCAAGGTAAGCCGTAGCTTATCTCGGCTTATTCGGCTGAAATGGTTGTTTGGCCCAAACCATGAATAAGTTAAAGAATAAGCTAATAAGCCCTAGACAAAAGTATGATAAGCCAATAATCTCTAATAAGCCAAAAATAAGTTATACGGATGAATAATGGGTCGAGCCCCTTATTCCTTTTCATTTCCTTGTTGGGTTGCGGCCACATAAAACCCAACACACGAAATAAGCCAACGAGTGGGCTAATCAGCCCTATATGAAAATAAAATAAGCTAGTAAGCATAAATAAGATGAAAATATGCCGGATAAGTCATCGGCCAAGCCCATGACTCTTCTTTTTGTTTTTTGTTTGGGCCGAGACTCAAACAAAGCCCAAGAAGCAAATAAGCCAAAATCAAGCGTATTTTAAGCTAGGTTTCGAAATAAGCATGAATAAGCACTTTGACAATATATGTTATTTTACCACCACAACCATAATATTTAGATGATGATGATGTGTTGTCATTGTAGGTTAAAAACCTAATCAAGTTTCACTATTTATATTTTGCCGACTTAACCTAAAACAACACCTTAACGGACATTGTACCCGGTCGGTGGTAGTTTCGTGGTAAGTAGGGTCTCGATCACTAAGAGCGAGAACGTAATTCCTAAGTCTATCAGTATTTTAGTTATCTTAGTCTAATTCTATGTTAAACCTATGCTACGTTAAACCTACTTTGATTTCTAACGGGAAAGGGTGTTTAGTCTGAGAGACTAGCATGAGTTTGGTTTTGGTGACTTGACCTACTTTCTCTACTCTAACGCACAAAAGACAATTAACTAAAGGAAGAAGAGAGATCTTACTTAATGTAAACCGTGTTCAATCCGATCTAATGTTGGTTTGCTTAAGTGTGCTATGATTGCTTAACTCGAGGTAGCATATCATTCCTATATTAAGGCAGGACATCATCCCAGAACCTAGACACGCAAATCCTGTCATGATAATACGCATCCGCATAAAGCTTTCTATTTGCTAATTATAATCTACCTTAGGGGCGAATAGTGGTGTGATTTTTTGTTCCGTTTTTTTCGTTTTCTTGGCTGCCGGTAACTCCTACGGCACTCACGGCAGTTTTGTATTTATTAATCAAACACTTACTCATCGGTAACCGCCTTTTTTGTGCGTTTTAAAGTGTAAAGTGGTTGGTATTGGGTTTGTGTGTGTGTTGTAAGCATTTATGTTTTCTTGAAAAAGGATGAGTGAGTCTAAAATTTTCAAACCTACTCCTATTATTAACAACTACAACTGCTCACAAACTGCTCATCAAGTGTAGTTGAGCAGTAGCATTTCCCTTGGAAAATGTTAATTAGATAATATGTGAAATATGAAAGTAGATTAATTAATAAAAAAGCTTACTATACCCGTGTATATATATATATATATATATATATATATATATATATATATATATAGATAATATATGAAAGTAGATTAATTATAAAAAAGCTTACTATTACCCGTGTAATATATATATGTATAAATATATATATATATATATAATATATATAATGATATATATATTTAACAGAATATTTTATATATATATATATAAGCAACCGTGTAAATTGCAAAAAACGTCCTTGTGATTTGGGTAAATTGCAGGTTTTTTCGAAAGTGCTTGTGGGGAATTTTAAGGGTGTGTTTAGTTGGTGAAAAATATCTTATTTTTTTAGGAAAATTTTCATTTGAGAATGAAAAAACGTTTTTCCAATATTCTTCAAAAAAAGCATAATTCTCATTTTATAATTTTATATAGAAAAATAGAAAATCACATTTTACTCTTCTCAATTTCTTTTTATTTTTTAGATGGAAAAATTGAACTCTTATCTAAACAAGTTTTTAAAATTCTCTAGAAAAGAAAATCATTCCCTTTTTAAAGAAAGGAATTTAGAAACACAAAAAAATGAACATTTTTCTACAGCTAAACATCACCATAGGTTTTAGTTTTTACAAATCATGGACATTTAGAGAAGGGCTAGGGACGAAATCTACCGTTTGAGCAGACATAAGAATGATTTTTGCAATTTACTCTAAACAACCCTACCAAATGAAGAACTACATAAATTAGTTACAGTACCAGATGAAGACAAGACCAGTTCTAAAGAGGCAACAAAACTAAGGACGAGTTTTTTTTTACAAAGTATGTGCTATAAGAAGCTTTAGTGATGTCAGATTCACTTCCCAATCAAATCTCTCCAAGTGCTGAGAAGGTTGTCGCTAAAAGAAACTGTGAAAAGGACAAGAGATGCATCTTCCTTGACTACAGAACAAAAAAGCAAAAAACTTTGGATCCAATCGAGCATTCTTCATGCGAGTCTAGTTGTACACATACAACTGTAAAGATCCATGAAGAAGGGGCATAATTGTGAAGGGAAACACAGATTATCAGTTGTTTCAAGGGGTGTTCATGGCTGGTTGTTTCAAATATAGATTTAGAGATACTAATTCAAAATATAGAAACTAAGAGGCGCACTACAAGAAAAAGTAGGACAAGTGAGGAAGTTTTCCCGGGCGACATTTGTCGCCCGGGAAAACCCACTAAACGACAAAAGTCTGTCCGACGTGGCACAAATTCTGATAGACTTTTTAGTCAAAGTTCGATTAAGTTTTCCCGGGCGACATGTCGCCTGGGATAAGTTGGTATAAAATTTGACCAAAACATGAACGGAAAACTTGGCGACAATTTTTCTCCTCCTTCCCCCGCCTCATCTTTCCCGGCGAACATGTCCCGCTGGAAATTTTTATTAAAAAAAATTATTCACGAATGTTTTAAGGGTTGATTATGTTAATTAATCGGTTGTAACATTTCCCGGGCGACATGTCGCCCGGGAATCTTTTTAATAATAAATTACACAGTTTTTAATATATATATAAAACTGTAATTTTTTTTAATAAAAACTTTCCCGGACGACATGTCGCCCGGGAAACATTTTAATAAAAAAATATACTGTTTTTAAATCAGTATTATTTATAGAATAATATTTTAATAAAATATATATATTATGTTAAATATAATTATTATAATTTGATAAATAATAACTATATAAAAAAGCACGCCGTTATCCTTCTTCTTTCCCCCTCGGTTCGGTCAGATATGCACTACCCTTCAATATTGAACATGATATACTGTAGACTTTTTCAATTCTCATTCCGTCAATTACACAAAAACAAACAGTCATTTAGTTTAATATTATACATACCCTTGTAGTAACACAAGCGAGGTCGAAGACGATAAACATTCGTGAGTTTACAACTATACACTTAAACATATTTCAGACTGATAAACATAAACAACTTACAAACAGACACTAAAGCATAACGAATTACATTCCAAATGACAAACTATCTCCAAATTAAAGTGTTTTCTCAGTCTTGTAAACTTCTTGAAGTAGTGCAACGGAAGTAAGTGTGTGTTGTCCGGATTCTTATACTTTCTAACATTGCCTTCGAGTACCATTACTTATCAAGCAAGTGCTGCAAGTTTGAGCACTCTGCATTTCTTTGAAGCTCCTGGAGAATAATTGGATCCGATGAATGATCCCTGAGAATAAATTGGAGTCGTTGAAGCTCCTGGAGAACCAACCAGGAGACGGACTCGTTCCTCTTTCCATATAATGTACAACGATAGCATATCGACTCATCTGTTGAACATCTAATATACAACGATAGCATATCGACTCATCCGTTGGACATTAGATGTACAGCGACAACATATCAACTCATTCGTTGAAGATCTAATGTACAACGACAACATATCGACTCATCCGTTAAACATCTAATGTACAACGATAGCATATCGACTCATCCGTTAAACATCTAATGTACAACGACAACATATCGACTCATCCGTTGAACATCTAATGTACAACGACAACATATCGACTCATCCGTTGAACATCTAATGTACAACGATAGCATATCGACTCATCCGTTGAACATCTAATGTACAACGATAGCATATCGACTCATCCGTTGAACATCTAATGTACACCGATAGCATATCGACTCATCCGTTGGACATTAGATGTACAACGACAACATATCGACTCATCCGTTGAACATCTAATGTACAACGACAACATATCGACTCATCCGTTAAACATCTAATGTACAACGATAGCATATCGACTCATCTGTTGAACATCTAATGTACAACGACAACATATTGACTCATCCGTTAAACATCTAATGTACAACGATAGCATATCGACTCATCCGTTGAACATCTAATGTACAACGATAGCATATCGACTCATCCGTTGAACATCTAATGTACAACGACAACATATCGACTCATCTGTTGGACATATAGTAACAACGACAACATTATCGACCTCATCCGTTGAACATCTAATGTTACAAACGCCAACATATCGACTCATTTACCGTTAAACATCAAATGTACAACGATAGCATATCGACTCATTCCTTGAACATCTAATGTACACGTACAACATATCGATTTCATCCGTTAAACTCTAATGTACAACGACAAACATATCGAACTTTTTCATCCGTTGAACAGCTAATGTAAAAGAGAGCATACAACTCATCCGTGAGACATCTAATGTACAAACGATAGGATATCGACTCATCCGTTGAACATCTAATGTACAAATGAGAGCAGATCGACTCATCCTTGGATATTAGATGTACATCGACAACATACGACTCATCCGTTAAACTCTAATTACAAACGACAACATATCGACTCATCCTTAAACATCTAATGTAACAACATAGCATATCGACTCATCCGTTGAACATCTAATGTATAACGATAACATATCGACTCATCCTTTAAACATCGAATGTACAACGATAACATATCGACTCATCCGTTGAACAGCCTAATTGTACACACGACAACATATCGACGCACCGTTAAACATCTAATTAAAACGATAGTATATTCGACTCATCCATTGAACATCTAATGTACAACGATATCATATCGACTCATCCGTTGAACATCTAATGTACAACGACAACATATCGACTCATCCGTTGAACATCTAATGTACAACGATAGCATATCGACTCATCCGTTGAACATCTAATGTACAACGATAGCATATCGACTCATCCGTTGAACATCTAATGTACAACGACAACATATCGACTCATCCGTTGGACATTAGATGTACTACGATAACATATCGACTCATCCGTTGAACATCTAATGTACAACGACAACATATCGACTCATCCGTTAAACATCTAAGGTACAACGATAGCATATCGACTCATCCGTTGAATATCTAATGTACAACGACAACATATCGACTCATCCGTTAAACATCTAATGTACAACGATAGTAATAAATCGACGCTCATCCCGTTAACATCTAATGTACAACACAACATATTCGACGCATTCCGTTAAACTCAAGTGTACAAACGATAGCATATTGACTCACATCGTTTTGAAAGCTAATTTACACACAACATATTGAACTCATCCCTTAAACATCTAATATACAACGAAGTATATCAACTCATCTGGTGAACAATCTAATTACAATGACAGTAATATCGACACATCCTTGAACATCTAAATGTACAACACAACAATATATAGACTCATCCGTTGAAACATCTAAGTACAAAACTGTCCCCCGGGAAAGCCTTTATTAAAAAATATTTTAAAAGTTTTATTCAAAACATAATAGTTTTTAATTATTTTAAAAGTGTATAATTTTTTTATTAAAAATCTTTTATTAAAAAAATATAAAAAAAAAGTTACTAAAAAAATTCACTAAAAAAATTTACTAAAAAAATTTATAAAAAGCGGAATTTTTATTTCCCGCCTGGTCCGGACGAGAAAATGTATTACGTTAGCTGAACAAATCCTCGTGTTTTCTTATTTTCGTTCAAAACTTTGTGTTCCAGTTAAAAAAGTGGTTCCACCACACTAGCAACAAAGGACGTATCCAAAATTTTGTCATTAGAAACAACATAACACAAATCAAGGCAAACGGTGAGGCGTTTAAAAATGATCAATACATTCTCGCAACACAAGTCAAATAATGCTTCTACCTTGAAGATATGGCCAGACGACCACTCGGTTGGAAGGTCGTCGAACATGTGAATCAAAAAGTTTTTGAACGGGGGTGTCATTGTGGTGGAGGATGACCCTGATGTTATACATGTCGACAACTCATCTGATCTTGCACTTTCTACTAGTTTGAATGACTTGGAAATTACGGCCTTGTATATAGATGGTCAATCAATAGATGTTGACGCACCACCAGATATCATTGATGTTGTTGACGAGGATGATGATATTATTGATGAGGAAGACCCCATTCCTCATGATTTAGCAGATTCTGATGATGAAGACCTCGTTAACCTTGATATTGATGATGGTGCAAATGTTGTTTATTCTAGTGAAGAAGAAGATTGATCTTTAGTTGTAACTTGTAAAAGATGCTTATTTTGAATGAATGAATGAAACTGTTATGGATTGTTCTAATGTGTATATTTATTTGGATGTGTGCATGCTTTTATTATTTTGTTCATAAATTTCTATATGTCATCCTAATGCTACATGTACAGATGTCAGCTGATGTCGCATGGGGTCACGGCGGTGACGGTGGAGGTGATGATCATCCCCCTCCATATCACGTACCCACCGGCTGTGGGGGTTGCTTAGGCAACCAAGGTAAGAATTTCTAGATTATTGTAATACAAGCATAAACTTGATACATTGAATTTGCTTGCCTTGAATTTTTATGACTTTGTCACTCACTTGATTTTGCAGGTAAGGGCACCTGAAATCCCAATTTGGGTGGCAGGAGAGCGGGCAGGCTGCATACACGCCAGGAGACCCGGAACCTCGGGTTAAAGGCCATCACGGATAAGAGTGGCCCCGTCCCGATCCGATTTGAGGTTAACGACCGAAGACCCTCATGCCTCGTACCCTGTGATAGCAGAATGCGGCTCTATGGGCCAACTACCGTCGGGAGCTTGTAGGGAGTTCCATTGCACTACCCTTCTTGGCGCCAAATGTTGCCGCGCGAAGCGGGTTCGTGGCAAAGATTTGGGGTAAGTTATTTCATATCCTTTTAGTTTATTTCATTATCGGGTTTCATCTTATATTTACATTGTGTAAATATTATCTAAATTTGTTATTATTTATATATATAAATAAATAAACAAATTTAGATATATATATAAATTATATCTCTAACTCTGTCTATGTTTGTAATATGATGCGCGACCAGTTTACTTGCGTCCCCCACATGGAATCCGACCAGCTGCCACAATCTATTCGGCATCTAGCACACCTGCAAAAGATCTACAAGGCACGAAGTGCTCTCCAAAGAAAAGATATTGGGTTCCTGAAGAGGACGGGACTTATGACTTGGAGAGCCTCAAACGCGGACGTCCCTCGTACATTTCTGAGGTAAATTAGGATGCGCAACTTGCATTTTGGAATGATCCTAAGAACCTTGCCCAGGCTGCCCAAAATAAACAAAACCGGGCAAAGAGCAAGGTCGTATGCCGACAGGGATCCCGGTCTATTGCCGCCCTCCGAGATATGCATGTAATAAACATTATAATTATTTTACACACACACACACACACACACACACACACACACACACACACACACACACACACACACACACACACACACACACACACACACACACATATATATATATATATATATATATATATATATATATAATTAACGCTTTGGTGTGTTGTGATTTGTCGTTTTTAATTTGTTTCATCTTATACACGTGTGTATGTGCAGATGGAGACCTCAGCTACTAGAGAGTACCCGTAGCTGATCCACACCTTCTTCTTGACACATAGTGTTGGCGGCGTATTCTTGAACCTCGAGGATAAAGTTCTTTATGTAAGTTTTGATCCAAAACACGTACTTTAATGATTTGTCGAGAAATAATGTAGTGACCCGACTAATATATTAACTATCTTGTGTTTTTGTGGCTACATAGGATGAGATGCTGAGGCTACAGGGTCTAGGCTCCAACACCCCCACGGGTGTGCCCTACACTGAGGATGAGATCATGGCCATTGTTCGCGGAGGCAAGCAGCGGGGGCACATTCCCGGTGTTGGACGGGTTTTGCCAGGATAGGGCACGGTCATTCCTCCCCCATCTTAAAGCACGCACTCCACTGATATCGCTAGGCTCAAAAAGAGGAAAGCGCTCCCGAAACAAGGAACTTGTACATGAGTTAATTTAAGAGTGAGGACATAGTTTTCCTCAGATGCCTTAACTCACTTGAGTCACAACCTGAGCACGGTGGGGCAGCGGAGGTGGCGGGTGCGGGGATGGGGATGAGGCCCGGAGATGATGAGGACGACGGCGAGATAGGAGGATAGGACGATAGATAGGGATTTTTGGGTAAGTATTGCTATTTCTTGGTGTCTTGAAGTATATATTGACGACCTGATGTGAATAATTGTGTTTCCTCCTCCCCCGTTGACGTTTAGAACCATGTTATCCAAGTAAATATTGACTTGTATTCTTCGGATAATGGAAAGTCCTGGTGACTTCATACAACCGCGTTTTGTAGATTATATTGTGTTATTCGATTTTGACTATTTAGCCTTTTATTATATCAAATCTTGATCGTATTGTGTTTTTTGGGTATAAAGTTGTAATAATTGTATTTGGGTAGATTCTATATTGGTTTATACAGGTTTGAGTTTTGGTAGATTTTTTCCGGAAAAATTCTAGAAAAAATCTGGAAATTGCTTGCTGTGCAGGCTGCACAAAAAAATTTTGCAGACTTTTCCCGGGCGACATGTCGCCCGGGATAACCTTAAATAAATATTTGTTAAAAATTATCCCGGGCGACATGTCGCCCGGGAAATATTAAAAGAATATATATTTGAAAATTATTCCCGGGCGACATGTCGCCCGGGATTCCTATTAATAATTTATTTTAAAATTATTCCCGGGCGACATGTCGCCCGGGATTCCTATTAATAATTTATTTAATAAACTTATTTTAACATTTTCCCGGGAGACATGTCGCCCGGGATTATGCCTAATTAATTAATTAATTAATTTTCGTATCTCGGGCGACATGTCGCCCGGGAAAACCTTCCACCGTGGCACTTAATTGTTTGACTGAAAATATGTGGGCCCGGCGATGTCGCCCGGGAATGTCGCCCGGGAAGGAATCCCATTCGAGCTTTTCCGTTCCACTTATCCCGGGCGACATTTCACCCGGGAAACCTATCCCCAGCGACGAGTCGCCCGGGATACCCCGGATTTGTCGCTGGGAATATGGCAAATGTTGTAGTGGCGTAGGAATGCGGTCAAGTTGAAGTTGCTCTTGTGCCATAGGAGTGGTAGTTTAAAGGTTGGCTATTTAAGGACCATAGATCACCAGTAAGAGGAAGATTATCAGTAGTAGTTGCTCTTATGATTAGTTTGGCTTGGGTTTTAAGTTTATTGTAGGCTGAATTGGTAGTAGGCGTGGCTATTTTTTTTCAGTTATTCACATGAAGATTAAATTTATTCATGCATATATTCTCCAATTTTGATTTAATCGAAGTTGATTTTTCATCCTATTGGTTGAAAACTTGTCTAATTTCCTTTATATTTTTTTTATTTACTTGGGTTTCGATTTGTTATTGCTCGCAGGTAAAGGGCCAATGGGAGATTAATTTTCTCCCTAGGGTTTGAACCCAAGACTTCTAGGCACTTTCGTCCTTAGAGGCTCAGCCCTTACCGTTGGGTCACCCTCATTGGTTATTTCCTTTATATTGTTTTGAGTAGGGGATATACTTGGCATTTGTCAGTAAACAAACTAAAAAATTAAGTCATTGTAGCTTAACTGATGAGTTCACTAGAACTGTTTTAGAGCAAAGGTATGTATCATATTTATGTGTAAATACTGAATTTCTTGATGAATTTGTTAATATTTTGGACATTCCAGTTACAAATTATTTTGGCTAAGCTAAGTACGAAGTATTCTAATATTTGTATCTTTATGGAACTGTCATGCTATGTATACAAAGTCCTCAACATCACAAAAAGGCTTAGCAAGGGAGATTTTGTTCACTTTTTTCATTGATCCTTTAGCTTTAACAATTTATTGAGTTCATTGTATTTATTTCCTTTGATTATTGTTATTTACTACATATGTTTTGCTTAAAAGTAGAAGAATAAATTGATGATCTTAATTTTATTTGCTGCCCATTATGGTACAGTACAATTAGTATAGAAGAATGAATATGTAAGTGTTGTACGTGATAATCACGAATCTTTAGATATGATTAATGATTGTAATTGTTACCATTAACACTACGAGTACGCAGCGGATATGGATCATGTTTGGTTCATATAGTTAACACACAATAAATAAACAAAAGAGGGTAAACAAGAAAACTAACCCTTGAAGACAATTGCAAATGCAATGAAACAAAGTGACTAAGATGTCACCTCTACGAGTACTCACACAAACACGTCCAACGAATGCGCCTGGATGCTAGTCCTACCTCACGTGTATCCAATACAACCTTTGTATACCAAAGCTGCCTGAATATATATAGTCCCTAATACCACCCTTGTATATAGTACCGAAATTCAGGAAGGTGTCTTGGGGATTTCACCGATGGTCAGATCTAACCGAAAACCACAAAACCAAAACTCTAACTGTGTTTCTGGATGTCGTCACGCTATGACAACACGTAAACTAGCCCTATGAACTTTTTGTACACATCTTAGGATCAAATCAGAATTTGAATTCCCCTTTTGAGGTTACCGAATTTCAACAGCCAAGAAAAGGGTGTATTGATTTACTATAAACCCTAATTTAAGTTTATATAAATCGGCTGAGAGAAGAGAGGTGTGAATAGGTTTGTTAGCAACTGATATTTGGGGTAAGGGGTAAAACAGCTAAGGGGTAAGGTTTATAACCCTTACAGAACCCTAGTTTTAGATAAGGCTCAAAGCACTCTTCTAATCATATCACAACTCTTTCTACCCATCCTTATGAATCTAGACATTTTCCAAGAACCTTCTAATACCTTCTATAGCCGGCCAGATTAGAAAGAAATTCTAGACCTTTCTTGCATTTTGTCCAAAACCAGATTTACTTAGAACATATTGTGAATTACAAATCAGTGCCTCTAAATATTTTAAACGATGGTGCCCCCAATAGGCTCACAGATTTCTAGTTGTATATTACGTATCTAATTACCATAATCCAACAACTCCCACTTGGGAGTTGGAGTAGCAGACTCCCATATACTAACGACGAAAACGTCTAACAACACTCACATTCATTTTTAAAACTAGAAATGTATAAGATCAAGTTTCATAAACATTCTCAGTAGCATGGTTATGTATCTCTCGCTATAATCAACCTTTTGTTCAAATACTGTTAAACCATGGATATGGATCCTAACTCATTCCATATAGTTTAACCGTTTAGATTCTCGTTATAGAACTTAATACAGATATACCAAATGTAATCAAGAATCATCTTGCATTACCGTTTGGGTTTGACCAAACAATTATCTGAGGTATTATTCTGCACATATCAAGTGGAGGAACAAATTCTTTCTTGAATACAAGTGTTGTGAATGCTGCTTTACATCACTTCAAATAATAGTCTTTAGAACTACCATTTTCAGGACAACGTTTAACTTAGAATTAAAAAGTGATATCCACACATACCAGAACTTGTTTGTATTCTCAAGTCTAAGGATGACTTAACTAACCATTTTTTAAAAATTTGAGGTGTCCAATATGCATCCCTTGTGAGGAACATATGAGTTTGTCGGGAACCATCCATATATTTAAAGAATATAACCAACACTTACATTTGCCTTATGTAACAATACTCCCATACTGTTAATCGACAATGGACATATTTAGAATGATAAATCATTCAGGGATTAAATATGCAAATATAGGATAAACAATTGTTATATGAATGAAAACAAATACCAAGTATCTTTATTCATCAGAAAATAAAATTGTCTTACAATCCTAATTATCTAAATAACTAATCATCATAGACTTGCATGAAACTACTAGCTGGAAGCATCCCTATATTCATAGTATGTTTTGAATGCTTTAGAAAAGACAATGCTTTAGTAAACGGATCAGCTAAGTTGTCATCTGTATAAACTTTTTCTAACATTATGTCACCAAATTCAATAACTTCATGAAGGTAATGAACATTGGCACAGAAATGTCTAGCACCTTTAGTGATACCAGATTCTTTGGCTATAGCAATTTCTCCATTATGGTCACAATACATGTTTATAGGATCTTCAATTGTGGGAACAACACCAAGCCCATACATGAATTTTCTAACCCAAATGGATTCCTTGGAAGCATCATAGGCAGCAATATACTCAGCTTCTGCAGACAAAGTAGCGAAAATGCTTTGCTTGGCACTCTTCCAATCAACAACACCTCCATTTAAAACGAACACATGTCCGGTCTGAGACTTGAGGTCATCAACATCCGTTAGATATCCAACATTAGTGTAGCAAGAAACCCTGAGCTCTCATTTTAGATCACCTCCATAAACTAGAAACATATCTTTAGTATTCCTTAGATACTTTAGAATGTTCTTAACAGTAGTCTAGTAAAGATCACCTGGATTTTGTAGAAATCAACTTATTATGTTCTGAGCGAACGCAACATCAGAGAGAGTACATCTCACATTATACTTAATAGAACCCACAGCCGAGGCATATGGAACATTTTGCATGCGCTTCAATTCAGCAGGTGTTGAAGCACCTTGTGATTTACTTAATCTAAGCTTTTCTTACCTGGGGATACTTCTACGTTTGGAATTCTCCATGTGATATCGCTTTAAGATTTTCTCTATATAAGCACTTTGACACAAACCAATTAACCTTCGTGATCTATCTCTGTAGATCTTGATTCCAAGAATATATACTTCCACCTAAATCTTTCATAGCAAACATCTTCCAAGGTAGGATTTTACATCTTGTAACATTGGAATGTTGTTACCTGATGTGTTTTAAAAGCTTTAAATTTATAATGACTGAAAATACCAATTTTATTATAGGGAAACACACGTGTAAAAGTATAACCCACGTATATAGTATAATCTTTTTAGGTAAGACCAGGTCGTCCACAGGGATTTGAGTAGTGTTCAAATAATCAGGAAGAAAATAGACTTTAACAATTTTGAAAATAACTTTTATTTTACCAGTGATAATAAAGATGACTACTCGGATAGTTGAAAATAATTTATAAGTAGTGATAATGATTAAGACCTCGAAGATGGAACTTTAACTTATAAAAAGGATTTCTCGTCAGAAAACGTTTTCACAAATTAACTTAATTAACTTAAGACTTATATTTAGTTGGCTAGACCAGATGTGTCACTCAAATGATCCAGTTAACTTATTATATCAAAGCTTATTTTGTTTATCAATTTATGAAAGTGGATTTCTCGACACAGACGATAAAGATCATAGACAAATCTTTAAAACCATATAGATCATAACGGGTCTTTCGACCTATACCGATATGATTATATAATCTAAGTTGATAAGCAAAACCGACAAGATAAGATATAATAGGGGTGCAACATAAGCTTGAGATTAATGAGATCACAATCATACCAAACACTTATTTATTTTCATAACTTCATCGAGTAGTCATGAGAGAATTAGCCTCTCATGGCTATGTAGTTCATAACATAACTTGATTCAACAAGAAACTTCATTATTTCAATAAACTAAGATGATGTTCTTCTTCGTTATTGGTTGTTTAATCTTGAATCATCAAAAGGTGTGGTGTTTATGCTTGGGAGAAGGTTAGAAAAGGATTAGGATATCATAAGGGTGAGAGAGTATGTGTGTGATATGAAGGAAATGAGTATGAAGGGATGATTTGTGGTGAAAATTCATCTCCTATTTATAGGCTGATTTTGGGGTAAAAGTGTGACGCATAATTTTATAAGTGCTGCGAAATTGAGGTGTTAATGCGATACTGGAGGTGTGGCGCACTTACAAATAAGTGCGACAGTTTTAAGGAGTTAATGCAGGTGCATTTAATGGACTTTAATTCTTCTAACTTTGGGAAAATATGCGGCGGACTATGTTATAAGTGCGGCGGTTTTGGGCTTCAGAGGGAAGTGCGGCGCACAATGTAACAAGTGCGGCGGACTTATTGAATTTTGGCTAGAGATCTTTTCTTTTCTTGTATTCGCCTCCCAAAGCGTATAAATTCTTGAGCTTAGGTCTTTATAGTCTTCAAGAGAACCTATAAGCAATTTAAGCTAATTAAGTATCAAAAATTCACAAGAAATAGTAAAATATACATAAATAACGCCATAAAAATATGTATAATTTAGGCGTTATCAAATCCCTCCACACTTAGCTTATTGCTTGCCCTCAAACAATAGAAGCGAGAAAATAAAATCATTTGTCGTGACGTGGAGAAAATTTGGATTTTTATAAGAGTTTGCATGTTAGATTACTTTTCAGGCATAGACATATAACATAGCACCTCACACAGGGATAGTATTTGATTTTAAATTCACTCAGCCACTTAGCCACTCAGATAGGGTTAAATATGTGTGAAGAACACTTAATTTTGCACAGACATAATCTAGAGAGCTTCCATAGGCTTGTACTTATCACATAAACCTGATCGAAGGGTGGAACTTTGGTACTAGAGAGGATTCAATCTTCATGCGCTAAGCATAAACCTTTATTTCTTTGAACTATTATAACATATATAACTTCTTCTTTTTCTTTTTACGAAACACTTGGCACAGAGCTTCTTCACTTGACTTTCATATATTTCAGCAACATAACTTTAGCAAGAGCACTTGCAAGAACAAGAACTCGCGGGATACATTTCATGTGATAGGCTTCGGTCTAGTAAATGATGATTAAGACTCCATGTTCTTTACAAAGAAAGGAGTCTCGATTTGACTTCTTTAATAAAGAAACAAACCATTGTTTACGGTTTTATCGTTGCATTAATACTATTAATATAATCCAAAATTCAATTTTTTGTACTTTTTCGATATACGTCCTTGAAGAAAATTAACTACCCACGTTTATTCAGATAAACAATTAATTTCCTAAGGTTAGGACCCAACTTGACATACCACCACCACATCAGTTGATCTGCTAGGGATGGTGTACTCAAAAGGTAATCAACGATTGATAGTTCACAACTATTGCAACTCCTATACATATAGACCTACTTAGTACAATAATATCTAGTCAGCAGGTTTCATCCCTTCTATCCGCGTTAATAGGTCTAACCACAACAACGCTAAGTCATCCAATAAAAAACTATGATTATGTAACACTCATCGTCTCACGAAAAAGCGTATAATCACCTTGGATGGCAACAACTTAGTTGAAAAAGGGTATTTTATGTGACGTGTAAAATATGTACGAAGAAGTATGCATACATCTCCATATCATAGATTTTAATAAAAAACTTTACTCTATTAAGTTATTTATTACGGTATCACTTATTTTCTATACATCTAATGTATAAATAGTGTTACCTCTAAAATTGACGATTCAGCGTGGTTTTTTAAAATAAAAAAAAAAAAAATTTTAAACCTGTTTCGTCCATAGTGGTATACCCAGAAATCATGTTCGTCCCCATTGATTTTTTAAAGTACACTTGATGGTAGGGTGTTTTGTCAACCCTATTTTATCAAACATGTTTCACGAATAGTCCTTATTCTGAAAATAGGGACTATCCGTGTAACAAATTAAAAACAAATTAATTACACAGTTGGTCCTATTAGGGACCATCAGTGCAATTAGTTTGAAAATTAAGGACCATCACTGTAATTAAAATCAAATAGGGACGAAACATGATTTTTGGGTAAAACCACAGGGACGAAACATGTAATTTTTTATTTAAAATATAAAGAATTTATGTTTTACCGCGAGAAAAGGTAAAAGAATGGTTAAAAACCATTTAAACCCTAGACCATTTGCAACTTCCTAATTAGTATGCAAGGTAAGGAAACTACAACGTAGTCAGGTATTATAGGGTAATGGTATCTATAAGACTGAAGTCTTGACAAGTCTCCCCGAACCTTATCCTTGCAACTAAGTAGTACTTTTGCAAATTACGGGGGGGACGGTGGAGGGTGGGGAGGAGGCCGAGGAGCGAGAAACTTTAATTTGGAAAACACATTATGAACTATAAATAGTTCATAATAAATCTGATTTCATAATTATTAGTCATGTTTTTTTTTTTAGTATTTATTTTTTTGAAAAACCCTTTTATTTTCTCACAAGTCCAAACTTAAAATAAAAACAATATAAACACTAAACCAATTCACATAACAATTATTCAAAACAATCACTTAAAAATTAAGTCATGAAAATATCAATTTATGATCCAAATTATCTAATAATTAAAACATGTATATATTCATATAAGGCTCCTTCGTCCTAAAAACTCTGGCCACATCCATCGACATAATCGATTGCGTAAGCCATATACAAATATATACCACATAGCACATAAAATTTAAGCAACTTTTAGGCCCGATTAAGACATAGCTAAGGTCTTCCTTAGCTTTTAAAGTCGTGGATCGAAACCACATAAATTTAATGTCTATGTTTTAATACTTGATCATCATATTTGCATAAAATCTTTAACAATTAACACGATTTATATCATATATCCCTCTATGATAAATGCATGTATTTATCATGGATGCCGAATTAATAATTAATTATAAACATAAACCCGATCAAGTAACAATTAAACGCATTAAGTTTTATTTATAAAATTTCATACAACCTAGAATTCGTCTAATTGTCTTCAATCATCAAGAGGTTCGATTTTGATCAACGGTAGTCCCATGCCAGAATTTTAGTTTTTCAAGGGTCTTAAACAAGGGGATCCATTATCTCCTTTCTTATTCATTTTAGTCATGGAAAGCCTTCATCTCTCGTTTCAAAGAGTGGTAGATGCTAGATTATTTTCGGGAATCAAATTAGACTCATCGATGAGTGTTTTACACTTGTTCTATGCTGACGATGCTATTTTTATAGGACAGTGGAATCAATCCAACATTGATACGATTGTTCATGTGCACAAAGTGTTTCATAGTGCGTCGGGCCTTCGTATAAACATGAAGAAGAGTAAATTAATGGGGATTGCCATGGATGCATCTAGGGTTGAGCAGGCTATTTGACAGATTGGTTGTATGGCATTAAAAATACCATTTAAATACCTTGGATCGGTTGTGGGAGATCGAATGTTGAGAGTTAAAGCTTGGAATGATGCCATAGATACTTTGGTAACAAGATTATCTAGATGGAAACTTAAAACTATATAATACAAAATCTTATAGGAAAATAAGTTGTCACAACTTAATACATCCTAAGAGGTTACTATTTATGTCATGTTCATGACAATATTTTAAGAGATTTATACAATCTTTGAGTTTATCCAAAAAACAAAAACAAGCTAATTGGATTTGTGATATATTACTATTGATCGCTATGGAATCAAGTGATGGATTCAAAGGATGCAGGAGGTCTTGGTGTGGCAAGTTTATTCGCTTTAAATAGGGGCCTTCTGTTTAAATGGGTGTGGCGATTTATCACTCAAAAAAACTCATTATGGGCTAAAGTGATCACTGCGATACATGGCGATGATGGCCAGATTGGTAAGACTGTGAAACCTACTTTCTCCTCTATTTGGCTTAATATTATTCAAGAAGTTGCTGTCATGAAGTTGAAAGGTATTGACGTTGTTAGTTTCATTAAATCAAAATGTGGTGATGGTACTAATATTTCTTTCTGGAATGACGCGTGGAGGGGGGATGTGGCGTTTAAAATCATGGCGCCTAGAATTTATATGCTTGAGTCTATGAAAGATATTCAGGTAGCTACTAAACTTTCGCATGTTGATTTGGAATGGTCTTTTAGACGCAAGTCGAGGGGCGGGGCTGAACAGATTCAAATGACGATTCTAAAAGAAATTCTTGAAGGATGCATTCTAAGTGATACGAAAGACACATGGACGTGGTCTTTAGAGGGCTCGGGGGAGTTCTAAGTTTCTTCTATTCGGAAAACTATTAATGCTGCTATCTTGCTGTGTGGTAATGTGAAGACTCGGTGGGTTAAAGAGGTTCCAATCAATTTCAACATTCTCGCTTGGAAAGTTTCTAATGATTACTTGCCTACCAGATTCAATCTTTCTCGTAGAGGTATGGATATCGGCTCTATAGTCTGCCTCATTTGTAATAGTATGGTTGAATCGTCCAGACACTTGTTCTTTTCTTGCGATTTATCCAATCAGATCATGTCCAAGATTTCGAGGTGGTGGGATTTGGGATATCAGGAGATTAACTCTTACGAAGAATGGACCGACTGGATGCTAAGTGTTAGATTACCGTATAATCTTAAAAAGGTTTTCGAAGGCGTTTGTTACATTGCGTGGTGGTTCATTTGGGATTGGCGTAATCAGGCGATTTTCGGTCCAGGCTTTCGTACGAAGTCTATGATGTTTGATGACATTGTTTCTAGGTCTTTTTTATGGATCCGATCTAGAGTTAGAATTAAATTTTCTTTGATTGAGTGGTTTAAAAACCCTAATCTAATTTCTTTGTACGCGTCTAGCATCTTGCTAGTTTTTTTATAAAAATTACCGTTCTAAAAAAAACAATTTAGGAGCCAGTTGCGAACTAATCCCGAAACTTATCTCTTATGAGTTATAATGCGAACCATTTTCACCCCTTCTGAATTACAAACAACTTCTAAATTTCTCTTGTGACTTTTGATGTATGTTTTAAACAGTCTCGCAAACAACCTGTGAATCAACAAATCTCACGAAATAAAATTGTGAATTTCTTGACTAATTTTCAAAAATGTTATATTTTTTTCAAAAGTTAATTGTTCTAAGTATATATGATCGATTAAATGATTATAAATAATACCCCTTTACGTGTATACATGTTTAAGAAATCATCAAGTGTTTCTTGTTTCTACTAATAAAATGTTTCGATATCGTGTAATTTCAAAAATATATACTTATTCATTTATGACTAGGATCACGGACCAAAAAATCTCTAGAAAAGGAAAAGAAAAAGAAAAAGAAACACACGAATCAGTATACTTTTAATCAATTTTTCAAATA
>BQNB010026579.1:0-2500 GCA_026074375.1 Tanacetum coccineum | reverse complement strand
ACTCCAATTCTTCATAAATTGGCAAATCAATTGTACCTCACCTCTTACACCATGTTCCCTAAACCATCCTTAAAACCACTAGTACCCCATGGTTTGATTAAGGTTGTATTAGGTTATTCTAGGGCTATATATAGAAAGTCATACACACTAGTTCTCATTTACATTCACTAAGAAGATAACCAAGCCACAAAACTCTCTCAAATATAAGCCAAAACCCACAGCTCAAAGATCATTATTAGGGGTTCCATATAATTTTTATTCTACAAGTCTTACAAGTGTTCAAGCATTACCAGTGGGTATATCTAAGGTGTTTGGGTTTAAGTTGGAAGCTTGGGTTTTGGATTAACAAGGGTTGAAGCTAGAAGATTTCTAGGGTTTTCATTAGGGTTTTGATCTTGTGTTTGCTTTATTGGGTTTAAGCTTAAGTGTAAGCTTGTGTTCATTATCATACACATCTCCAAGGTTCATTTAAACCCTAAATACATTGTCATTATTCATTTACATGTTTACATACTTGATATATATGTTAATCACCACCTAGGTTTGTATTTTATGAATTACGGAATAATATAAGGTCTTTATGGTTCGAATTTATTATTTATTTTGGTGAAATGATACTTTAAAATGGAAGTACACATCTTATATAAGTGGAAACTAATTTATAAGTTTAGTTTGTAAATTAATTTGTATTGAAAGTTTTATTTACAAAAGTTATGAGCAAAGATTATAAGGACATTTTAGAATGGACAATCACTATGGACTAATTAGAGGACTTAATTTATACACAAAGGATGTTAATTTATAAACTAGAGGATTTGTGGTAACTTTATTTAGTTTAAAAGTACATAAAACAAAGTTATATAATTAATTATCTAAAACTTTCAAACCTACTGTTTAAATTCGTGTAATGAGACATTTATTTTATATTTTATAAAAATAGTACATTTCATAAGGATCGTAAGCATGTAAAGAACATGAAAAACCAAGCTATAACGAAGAAGATATGACGTTTGCAAGTTACGGTAATTAAATATATAAAAAGTGTTTTTATAAAAGTTATTTTATAAAAACCCTTACTGCTACATGTCTGATATAAACTTATAAATATTTTATGATGATAGTACATATCATGAGGATTCCAAACATATAGAAAACTCAAAAAACGAAATTAGAATGAACGAGTTATGCTTTTTGCAAGTTTACATTAATTAAATACATAAAAAGTGTTTTTATACAAGAATTTTTTTTAAAAAGGGTTACTGTTCATAACAGTACGTTTTTGAAAATTATGTTACTTGGATAAAACTTTTAATTACGAATCCATGTTTATAAGAATCACTAAAAACGGAATTAAAATAGAGGGGATACGAACTATATAAGATTTCAATAAATAAATTTATAAAAAGTGTTTTTATAAATTCTAACCCACTGTTACTGTTCATAACAGATTTTATAAATATTGTAAATGTAAAATTTTGATAGTTTATCTCGTCACGATTCCGTACATGTAAAGAACAAACGAAACGGGATTAAAATGAATAAGTTACGGGTTTTTAAAGGTTACAAGGATTAAATATATAAAAGTAGTTTTATGAAATTCACATAATCTATAAAAGTTACTGTTCATCAGTAGCTTAAATATTATAAATGTAATACTTTGATAGATTTTCTTAATACAAAACCGTGAACATAAGAAACGTATAAAGCGGAGTTAAAACGATAAAGATATGAGGTTTATAAAGCTTCGCGCACTATTTTTACTTTTATACATTATTTTATAAAACAATTAAAATAATTATATAATATCATTACGTAATCAATAAAAATGTTAAATCATATATTTTTAACAAATAATACAATGTTAAACGTAAATAATATTTTATTTACGGATACAAATACATATACATATATTTGACAAAGTACGATTTAATTATTATTTCAACTTTTTAAAATTAAACAAGAACTATTAGGTGGTGGTGTAACTATATAACATGTGATATTTTATTTGTACAAAATACATTATACTCATACGACCTATAATTAATTAGGTTGCATTCGGATTTCCCGAGATGATTTACATACTTGATTATATAATCAACACATTCACTTGAGGTGAGTTCATAGCCCCGCTTTTATTTACTTACGATGTTTTACTACTTTGGGATGAGAAACATGCATTGTTTTACGATTGGACGCAAGTACACTTTAAACAAAATTATGAGTTTGCCTAAGTAGCTATAACCCACTATTGCCCATGAATCATAAACTGTTAATTACTGGATTGTAAGCGCGAGTGTTATGAATATGTCTATTTGGGATTGACATCCCCATTCGCGTGAGTAGCACTCACTGTGCCGGTTTTCCAGAAAACAAATGTATACCATGTCGGAACAATTTGGATTTTGCGGGTTGACATCTACACAGGCACATTATTTGCATTAATTTGCATACATATATGTCGAGCCTCAGTGTCATGAGCTTAGTGCATTTCGTAATCACT
>BQNB010026578.1:1273-58465 GCA_026074375.1 Tanacetum coccineum | reverse complement strand
TGTATCTAGCGCTGTGTATTATGAAGTAGCACCCCATGTGGTATTCCGCTGCATTGTTGTATTTTTTGGGGTGTTACAAAGTGCCTTGTTACAAGAAATTCTGTTATAGGTTTTTGTATTAAGTTGAATGGGTCTTTGGTTTTTTGGAAAAGCAAAAAACTGAATACTCTTTCTAAGTCCTCTACAGAAGCAGAATATAAGGCTATGGCATATGTGACTTCTGAAGTTACTTTGATTTTGAAAATACTGAGAGATCTTGAATGGGATCAAGTTTTACATGTTAAACTATTTTGTGACAGTCAAGTTGCAATTAAAATTGCAGCTGAGAGAACCAAACATTTAGAAATTGAACTTCACTTTGTGACAGAAATTTTTTTATCAGGAGTTATTGAAACTCAAAAGATTAATACTGCAGTTCAACCTGCAGATATTTTTACCAAATGGCTTGATAAAAATCAGCATGAAAACTTAATTTTAAAATTGGGTTTGATTGATGTGTTCCAGGTTAAACTTAAGAGGGGATGTTAAAATATAACCTTAACCTGGAACTAAACTACAGGGACTAATTCTGTCTTTGTTAATTCTTGTTTTTTAGTTATGTTTAAGTTTAGAGCTCAGTGGAAAGAGCTAGATTCTTGAGGGGCTAAAGCTGGCTAGTTGGATTGTGGAGCATCTATAAAAGCTGGATCTCATCTCTCCCTCGCTCATATCTCTGATTCATTCTTTCTCTCTCGAAAACCCTAATCCTCTCTAAAAAATTTGTAAAGCTGATCATCTTGATCTCTTGATCTTAGTAGTTGTTTGTTGCTTGTAAGACTATTATCAATCTAGATAATAGAGTTACACCATATTAGCTGTGATAACTTGTAGTTTTGGTTGAGATCTGAATTGTATTGCTGTTATTGTCTTCTTGAATTGAGATTCAAGAAGTTGTTATTGTTTTTAATAAAAAATTTAACAACACCGACTCTTTCGATCTTGATAAAAAGATAATGGAGTAATAAAAAATTTAACAACCCTAATCATCACCTACACGTATGCACTTTCAAAATATATGCCATATTGTGTGATACTATTACTACCTTTTTAGGTGGAATTCAAATCGACTTAAATTCAAGAAAACCGATTTAAAAAAACCCGGTTTCGGTTTTTTTCATGAACCAATTTTTTTACATATTATTTGTAGTTCGAGACTAATATCTCAATTTATCTCAATTTATTTACCGAGATGATACAAACCGTAAAAAGATGAAAATACAATGTAAGACACCACTATTCGGACGATATTTTTTATGTTTGGTAACCATATATATTCACACACATATACATTCACTCGGTTCTCTATTTTTCTACATGAGCCATATCTGTAGTTTTTATAACCTGAAGTAAAAGAGTTGCACAACCATGTTTATAACCTAAAGAACAAAAATTAAAAGAATGATGCTTATCCTTTAGCTTCTAAACCTAATAGGATGACAAGTGATCCAGCAATTCTTACTATTCATATTGTCAACCAATTTCATCACATATTATGAGCATAGATTAAAAAAGGTAGCGAGAAACAAAATTCAGAAAGATACAAAAATGCTAAAGTATATATGAAATGGATTGATTCCAAAAGAATATGATTGAAATGTATCTATCTAAAAGGAAGGATAGTTATTGGCTAGTCTCCATGCATTTAAAACCAATCCTTTTCCGCGCATTTGCTGGCAAAATCACCTAAACAATCATTTGCTTGCCCTTCCCGTCTTATTATTAATCTATTTTTCTATCAGCCTAATCATTTGTGCGCCAAACTATCACTATAATACATCAAAAGTACTATTATATAACGTTTATTGGTAGATTTGTGGAACTGCATAATGTTATCCTATATTAAAGTTGTATCTAGTTCTGAATTTGATTGTCTTTTGACTCTTGATATCGATTGGTATCATGTTTTAGGTAGTTACAGATTACTGGATGAACGGTTGAAGATAGCTTCTAAACCTTCTAATTTTACTACAAAAAAATTCTATATATATGATTAGCTAAATAAATTGCCAGTGCAAAATCGCAGCCACCTCATTTCTGCTCGGGTGAAGCTTCTTGACACAAAATAAAAATTAAACAGTTGCAATGCTACCCCCTTAAAGGACACTTGACCGAATATTTATACACTCATATAATTGCTAGCTAAAGAAGGTGGTGCCCACAAGTCCATACATGAAGTCGACTATATGCGAACAATGTCATTTTCCTAATGGTCTGTCTCTTATTTATTTTCTAGTAGCATCTAACAGGACCTTCACCTAATGACAATGCATCCACAACGTAATACAAAACTTGTGTCCCTCCCTTTTATGACCATACACATACACCCCTAAAAGAGATATTTTTAAGTTCAATTTGTCTTTTGGAAATGCATATATCATCTTCCATATACCACCATCTTTTTAAATAATCAATGGCCTAATTTCCTAACATAAGATAAATTACACTTTAACAACAGCAAAGAAACGTGCTTGCATCTAATTATTCTATAGTATTTGGGATTCACCTGTTGAGAGTTAACTATAAAGTGCTACACCACTGGTATAAGTAATAGCCTATTTATCAGCAAAAACTATGACCAAATTATGCATCTAGTTTCAATCTCGAAGGCAACCCATGACCTATAAATTGAGAGAAATACAGTGCCAATGTTAACCTTTAAGGATATGCAATACATATTCTACTATAATCTCATTTAGAAACTGAAGGTTTCCCAGAAAAATAAAGGACCAACACTTTTTTGAGCAAATATCGGTATGAGCTATAATTGGGTGAAAATACACAACATGCATGTGATGCTCGGTGGCATTAAAGCTGGAAGAACACAACCCTACCACAAAATGCAAGGCAGGAATCGATGAGGCCAAACCAATACATAATTTGCAACTGTAAAACTGATTTTGCAGTCATAATGCATACAACATTGCAAATTTTTGAGGATCATAAAAAAGAGAAAAAAAAGTGCTATCGGGTCAAAACCAGCTCAATCCGACCCGTTTTGACCTGCAAATTCTTGCACACTTATTTTACTATTAGCTGATTTCGCCTGTTTAGATATCTGTTTGACTAAACATACCTAAAAGATTAACATAAAACCAAAGTAGACCAGATTTATTATATTTAGCGCAATATTGCCCCTTCTGGTAATCTAGTTACTCACCTAAGACCAAAATAGATCCTTCTAGTTGGAACAGATCGATGATGAACCGTAACTTATCTTTTAACCTTGTTTTATTTGATATAAAGAAGGAGCTACAAACAACACCTGCAGTCTCTATAACCAATCACATCGCACTTGTGACGGACATTGCTGTCCAAAACAATGATAGAAACGAGGAAGGTAACAGATTTATTGAAGCATGACATTGATTTCAACACTGTTATTAAATCCTAAAGAAGACAATAATAAAGAATGATGGATATATGTTCTTAAATCAATTTCAGAAGAGATCAGAAACTCGAACTTTTATTGCACATATGAGTTTAACTTCTTTTTTATCACTTTGTAAGCACGAAGGAAGTTTATAAACAGATTTTAGTGACCTTCCATCATGAGTATCACCTCCATCTAATTCCATCTTTGAATTCCCTTTTTTCAAAATAACTTTTGATTCCTTCACCAGTAAAATATACTTTTTCTTTACTTCAGTAAGAGGGTGAGCCTCTATAGCCGTTTCATCAAAATACGCTTCTTTTAATATCGCAGTGCACATATTGTTGGGAATTAAACACTTCAGAGTTAGTACTGCCAAGCCAACAGTTAGTACTGTTAGAAGAAAATAGTTAGTACTGCTCAAGCTTACAACTGCCAGTACTAAATCAGTCAGTTAATACTGCTAGAGTAAGTTAGTACTGCCTGTACTAATTTAAGACTATTGAAGAACTTACTACTGCTGGTTATAGAGTTACTACTGCTGGTTCAAGATTACTGCTGTTGGTGAGAAAGTTAATGCTGCTGAAAGTCTTCTTGTTGTTTCAACTGAAGTTAATGCTGATTAGTCAAACAGAAGACTGAAGATTAATGATGATTGAAGAGATTAATGCTGATTGAGAATTTGACTAAATACTTAGGAAAGTATTTAATATTTAGTCATTGTATTTAATATATTTGACTAAATATTTAGGAAAGTATTGTAAGCTCATTAGGACTCCTTGGTGTATAAAAGGAGATCCTAGGGCATCTAGTTTGATCATCTCATTCATCTCATTATCATACACATACCTACACAGCATCTCATTGTAAGCTTCAAGGTTTGTAACCCTAGTACTAGGACAAGAGTACTCGTATTGTTGTTTATCAATAATATTGAAGCGTTTGGTTGTATCTTGTGTTCTTTACATAATTACTGTTTCATTGATAAATACCTCTAGAGTATCAAAGTGTAGATTCCGCATACACTTTGATATACAAACAAAGTCTCAACCATTGTTATTTTGGATTCATCCAAGGTAACAAACACTTTACAACGTAAAGAATCGATCAAGGCTTGGGATCAACACATATTATTCCTCAAAGATAATTAAAACACATGTGGATGTCACTCAAACGCCTTATGAACCTTCTGTGGCAATCCTAAATACTTTCTTAGTATCAAAGTATGAATATTTTTTCCATTTCATGTAAACAAGGCCTTTGCTAGTTCCTTCCTATTCAATCGAGAACAAGCTCCTATGGACTTTTTTGGAGCTTGAAACTCAAGTGATGAATGAAAAGAACGTGGTGTAGTATAATCAAAATGATATTCTTTTGCAAGAATTGCAACCTCTCTAATCTTGTGTGACACATAAAAGAGACTCTTGCAATCACGATGTTCCACACCACATAGAACTTTAACGAGCACCTCTTGAGGTAAGTCTTCAAGTCTCGAGTTTCCCATTGCTTGTTTGTTTACCGAATCCATAGTAATAAACTTTTTACTTTTTTTGGTGAAGAAAGTATTAGAATAATATTTATTTTGGTGAAATAAAGTTTTTGGCGAGGATAGTAATAAAAAATATTAATCCCATCAACCTCCTTATATACAACATTTTATGCTTTATTTTAATGACACCTTAATTATACAGCTCATATAATAATAACTAGCAAAGGCGTTACGTGTATAATTTAGAAACGTATGATCAAAGCTTTTGAGTTATGTGGACAAACCAAAAAAATGCCACTAAGATGTTTTTATCGTAAATACTTAAAACAAATGTAAATCTGTTCATTAATATAGTTTCCATATGCTTTAAGTTGTATTTACTTGCAAACTTGCATTTTTCTACGGTTCTCCCTCGATCAGGCGTCAACTTAGTCGGTTACGGTAGGAATCACATATAACGTCCCTGCATTCAAGTTTATACCTCCGCACGAATTCTTCCATAGATTCCCCATCTCTTTGCCTGATGTTGTGGATTTCGACCAGGTCTTTAATGCATTTCTTCTGCTGGAGGTAGTTTTCTAAAAATGCTTTTTTTAAGTCATCATAGCTGTCAATTGTTTCTTTGGGAAGATCATCAAACCATACTCTGGCATTTCCAGTAAGTGTGGAATTGAACATGTGACACCATGTTGGCATTGCCCATCATTCCGTCTTGACAGCGGATTGGAAAATCTTTAAGTGATCTTCTGGGTCTTCGCTTGTGTCATATGTCTTAATGTGACTAGTCATTCGGGTCTTTGGGAAGTCAAAGTAGTGGATCCGAGGAGTGAAAGGGTCTATTTCTTCGCATACCTATGGTTGGGATAGATCTTCCTCAATGCTTGACTTTTGCCTTTTTAATTTTGACTTCTAATGACCTCCCACGCTACTTTCACTTTCTGAAAACTCCTCCGTTCTTCTTGAGGATGCTCTCTTGGTATAACGCCTCTTAAGCAGACTCTGTTACTCTCGAATAAGAGCTTTGGTGGCAACTTTTAGTGTCCCTGCGGCTACTGTGGTTTGACTAACGCCTCGAGTCGTCTGAGTGCACGAATACACTCTTTCCCTTGTCTTCGAGCCTGTGGAACACACCATTTTCCAACCTTTTGAACACTACTTTTCTTTACGAACCCTTTTTCTTAGGTGATTCCGGTCGGTCACGACTTGGCTCAGGACTTCCGGATCTGCTGTGAAAATGTCTTGGTCTGAGCCTTTCCTTGAGACCCCTTCTTTTGATTGGTGTTCCTGACTCAGAATGACGTGAGGTTTCCTCAAAATTGAGACGACTTTTACTGCTTTAAGTTTTTCTTGTTGTACCTTCTCCAGGTGTACTTTCTCAGCTATGATTGGCAGAATCTGATGGTAGTTTCTGTCATAGTATTCTGTCGCAGTATTCCGGCAGGGCGTCATCAGAAATAAGCCTGCCTGGATCCTGCGGAACTGGCTCTTTCCCTAGCGTATTCCTCACGACGGAAGTGGGCTGGCTAAGGGGAGTTTGTTCATTAGTGCTCATGATGAGTGTTTTAGAAAACACTATTGTATTCGCGGTCCCATGGATGGCGTTAACTTGTTAGTACAAAATATGCAATGGGTTAAAAAGGTGGATATAGGAGGTTGTTGGGCCAGGCCCAAGGATAAGATCTTGTACTAAATCAAGTAATGAAATGATTCCATGAACTATGAAAGGTAAACCGTTAGTCTTACCAAGGGGATGGACCTTACGATTGGACTCCGGCATAAGAGTAAGTAAACATATTTGGCGGAAAATGTCAGAGTATATGTGTGTGTAATATGGTCAGAAAATCATACCTTGTGGGGTGTCAGAGTACCCATTTTAATTGGTGAGCCAAATATTAGGTTTTCCTAATATTTCGCTAATTTCTGTTAGTGGGCCAAAGTGGGACCCTTGCTAGGCAAGGATCCGCTTATAATCGTGTCTTGCGGACTTGGGCTTTCCTTACAGACTTCTGCTTGTCCTGCGGAAGCATCCTATAAAGCTTTCCGTCCGTCTTGCTGTCTCCGGACCATAGCCAGTTGGTCTGGGCTTAGTTTTGGTCCATTGTGTTTTGCGATTTCTTTGTTGGGCTTGGGCCCATGTACAACTTACTTAGTCCAGGCCCGAAGGCCAAAAAACATCGTTAACAAACATCTGCAGATTATTATGAAAAAAATACAAAACTAGCTAAGCAAAAGTATTAGGCTAAGTAACTAGCTCGTAACTATATGTGATTCCTACTGTAACCGACTACGTTGACGCCTGCTCGAGGGAGAACCGTAGAAAAATGCAAGTTTGCAAGTAAATATAGCTTAAAGCATATGGTAACTATATTAATGAACCAATTTACATTTGTTTTAAGTATTTACGATAAAAACATCTTAGTGGCATTTTTTTGGTTTGTCCACATAACTCAAAAGCATTGATCATACGTTTCTAAATTATACACGTAACGCCTTTATTAGTTATTATTATATGAGTTGTATAATTAAGGTGTCATTAAAAAAAAGCATAAAATGTTGTATATAAGGAGGTTCACGGGATTAATATTTTTTATTACTATCCTCGCCAAAAAGTTTATTTCACCAAAATAAATATTATTCTAATACTTTCTTCACCAAAAAAGTAAAAAGTTTATTACTATGGATTCGGTAAACAAATAAGCAATGGGAAACTCGAGACTTGAAGACTTACCTCAAGAGGTGCTCGTTAAAGTTCTATGTGGTGTGGAACATCATGATTGCAAGAGTCTCTTTTATGTGTCACACAAGATTAGAGAAGTTGTAATTCTTGCAAAAGAATATCATTTTAATTATACCACACCACGTTCTTTTCATTCATCATTTGAGTTTCAAGCTCCAAAAAAATCCATAGGAGCTTGTTCTCGATTAAATAGGAAGGAACTAGCAAATGCCTTGTTTACATGAAATGGAAAAAAGATTCATACTTTGATACAATTGACTCAATCCACTACTCGTTAAAACTCAAACCCGTAATTGCCCTTAAGAACTATATCATTGCCTCACCACAAGGTTGCATACCAATCTCTATCTCCTTACATGTATCCAAAAAAGGTTAACAATTTGATATACCCTTTAGGCTGCAGGTTTTTTCTTAGAATGACCCGTCTGTTTTTCAAAGAGTTTATGGACCCCAAAATAAGTTTTGGCCATGTTTAGGTTAACTCCCAAAGCTGGTGAAGTTTGTGCCTTATACGTTTAGAATTGGTTTCCTTTGAAGGTGATAAAAGGTATGTTTGTGTTACCTTGGGGTTGCCGGATGAATTATTTTGCGAGATGGTATAGGTGAGTGTTTAGAGTTGTAGAAATAGGTAATGGTTTGAAGGTGGTTAACTGATGTGAAAAGTGAAAAGATATTGTCTGTGATTCAGAAGAATATTGAGGATGTAGAGTTTATAGTGGTGGAGAAAATTGAGGTGATTTCGATTCAGTGATCAGTCTAAAGGATTAAGGTTGAGGAAGAAAAATTTAGATTGGTCGGTATGGTTTTCAGAAACTTCCGTATGTTTCAACCGTATGAAAAAAGGCCGGATTCATACCCAAATAGTGATGTGGCTGAAAAAAAGGGTTGTTGTTATATTTGTTGTACAGAGGCGGTTGAGTGAAGAGGGTTCTGCTGTGTTTTAATAAAGTATTTGAGATTTCCACAGAAGGTTTCATTAAGGGCGTTTTGAAAACGACATCCACATAGAGTTTTAATTATCTATCAGAATAATATGTGCACATGCGATATTTAAAAGAATCGTATTTTGAGAAACGGCTATAGAGGCTCACCCTCATTGCTGAAGATAAAGAAAAAAATGTTTTATATTTACTGGTGAAGAATCGAAAGTTATTATAGAAAAAAGGGAATTCAAAGTTGGAATTAGATAGAGGTGATACTCAATGATGGAAGGTCACGAAAAATCTGTTTATAAACTTCCTTAGTGCATACAAAGTATATAAAAAATAATTAAACTTTTATATGTCAAATAAAATTTCAAGTTTTCTGATCTGTTCTAAATCGATTTAAGAAAAATATCTATTATTCTTTAGGATTTAATAACAGTGTTGAAATCCAAATTCATGCTTCAAATAAAATCTGTTACCTTCCTCGTTTCTATCCTTGTTTTTGACAACGAATGTCTCACAAGTAGCGATGTTGATTGGTTACAGAGACTGCAGTGTTGTTTGTAGCTCCTTCTTTATATCAAATAAAAACAAGGTAAAAGAAAATTTACGGTTCATCATCTCCTGTTCCAACTAAAGGATTTAGTTTTGTCTTGGGTGAGTAACTAGATTACCAGAAGGCAATATTGCGCTCAATATAATAAAATCTGGTCTACTTTGGTTTATGTTAATCTTTTGGTATGTTTAGTCAAACAGATATCTAAACAGGCGAAATCAGCAAATAGTAAAATAAGTTGCAATAATTTGCAGGTCAAAAAACGGTCACATTGAGCTGGTTTTTGACCATAAATAGCACTTTTTTTTCTCTTTTGTTATGAACCTCAAAAATTTGCAATGTTGTATGCATTATGACTGCAAATCATTTTAACAGATGACAAATATGTATTGGTTTGGCACGAACTCTGTAATGCTATCTAATTCTACATGCCATAAACCATCACTCACATTCCTTTACTAACATACTCAAACGACTCCAATTATGCTATCTAGCTAATTCTTACATCTTTGGTCAGACCATACTACTACTCTTACCAAGATCCTAAAATTTTCAAATCCCACCATCACCGATATATCATACAAATATGAACAAGATCAATATACAAATATCATAGAATACACACACACATACACACACAACACACATACAACACGACACAACTACACACACACACATATATATATCATATATATATACTATATATATATAATATAAAGTATATATATATTTATATAAATATATATTAAATATAATATATATATTTAACATATACTACTACGTAACCCGCCTTTGTTTGATAAGAAGGTGTGTTGTGTGTGTCCGCCTAATTAATCCGATTGTGGAGTCCCAAATTGTACGTATCCAATAAACATATCTTAAAAAACCAAATTTGTATCTAATAAGGTGACTACGCGAAAGTGTGTAGGATATCTAAACCACAATGAAAATTAATTTTACCAAAAAAATAATGTTTAAATAAATATCTTATTAGATTATATAAATAAAAAGATATTATGATTGCTAGTGTGTTAATGATTAATAAGTAAAACTAACATGTACACTGTTATAACATATGACCAGATGCAAAATTCCTAAGCTGATGTACCCATGTTAAATAGACTTTTGTAAAAAAAGATCGAACCATAATTGCAATTAGGTTTGGAGAAGAAGATACATACCTTTTTTACGTGGTTCATTAGGATCTTCATTGCGATCTTCAAACTACTAATGATTCTACAAAATTATGAATGATATTAGGGTTTGTGGTGATGAAGACAATGTAGGATTTGAATGAATATTGCATATATATGATATACATACATTTCTTTTGAGATGAGAAGATAAAAGTGAGAAAGATATATATAAAATCTTTTCTAAATTTATCTTAAAAGATCCATGTCGACATGTGTATAATTATGGAGTACATTCATAATTTAGAGTATATCTTCACTATATATAGACTTAATTACATATAAAATATACAATAGACTTTTGTAAAAAAAGATCGAACCATAATTGCAATTAGGTTTGGAGAAGAAGATACATACCTTTTTTACGTGGTTCATTAGGATCTTCATTACGATCTTCAAACTGCTACTGATTCTGCAAAATTATGAATGATATTAGGGTTTGTGGTGATGAAGACAATGTAGGATTTGAATGAATATTGCATATATATGATATACATACGTTTCTTTTGAGATGAGAAGATATAAGTGAGAAAGATATATATAAAATCTTTTCTAAATTTATCTTAAAAGATCCATGTCGACATGTGTATAATTATGGAGTACATTCATAAATTTAGAGTATATCTTCACTATATATAGACTTAATTACATATAAAATATATAATAGACTTTTGAATGTTGTATATTTATGATATTTTCTATATTTAGAGTCTAACTTGTTTAAAAATACAAAAAATAAATATTAATAGATTAGTATATGTATGAACTTATTTTTGAATACAGTAGGATATTCTCTATATTTATGATAAATACGAAAGTTCCTTAAATATATTTTTGAAAAATCAAAAGATATCAAGTATCCATAACTTTATGTAACTTATTTTTAGACTATAATATTATTGTTTTTTATAGTAAAACACAAATTGTTTTTTATAGTAAATTTAAAGTATATCTTCACTACATATAGACTTAATTACATATAAAATATACAATAGACTTTTGAATGCTGTATATTTATGATATTTAACCTTTTTTTATATAATAGCGGATTTTATGAAATAATGAATTTTTCTACATATGTTTAGAACTTTGTGTTTACAGGGCCTACTTTTAGTTAGGGTGCATGGCTTTCCAAATTCAAATTCAAAAGTTCACATCTTCGTCAGGCCAACTTTTAGTTACGGCACAGGGCACTCAAAATCTACGAGATCTACGAGGCGGCTCTATACACAGTTAATGAGTAGATTCCTTAATACAGCTGAGAAAGAAAGAAAGAAAGAGCTAGCTAGGGTTTGGTTCCTAGCTAGCAGATGATTGGTTGTTCTTGAGAAAAAAAATGGAGGTGAATATGGGTATGTTTTAGTAGCCTAGCTTCTTATGAAATAACAATGTTTTAAAAACCGGTTTTTTAATTGACCCGGTCAAGTCACCGGATCACGGCTCAACCGGTTTAATCGACTATTCAATAGGGTTTTCGGCCAAAACTGGCATCCGATCACCCGACCGGTTCACGGTTCAACCGGGGTCAACCCGGGTTTTAAAACACTGTGAAATACCATATGGAGTGAGTGAGTTAGTGAATGTGCATTCAATCAAATAATATATGTCCTTGTCACTATGCATATATTTCATTTAGCCATATATTCTGGGAATTTTCTACATTCGTTTATTCATTCATATCTTAGTCCACTTTACTACCGCCTTGTTCCGCAATGTTGTAATTGTTGATTAATTATCCCAAGAAACATGCAATCATAATATAAACGATCAAATAACATTAAGCATAACATTAAAACTTACTTGATACGAGAGATGAGATCATCATGCAAGAAGAACACAGTATAACAAAGATCTTCTACTTAATCATCTCTTCTTAGTGATGGATCATAATGTTTGTGTGTATTTTTATGAGGTCTCTATTTATAAGAGAGGTCAAGCAGGATCAACTCCTAATTTAGGAATGATTATGTAATCATTACTATAATTACATTATCTCTTAAGGAAATTAGATCTCCCATCAAGATACAATATCCTACAGAGTTTCATTATGGTAACTAAATATTATTTAATTATTCTTAATATTACCCATATAAATCAACAATATATAATGTACAAATATATTATGCATTAAATAGGTTTGGACACAATTATAGAGAAATATCAATATTGAAATAGGATATTCACTAACAATAATTAGCGGCGTCCCGCAGGGCGACCACCGCCATCGTCGTGAACATATTCCCGCATGCCATAAGTTGATTTGACGGGTAAAAGTTTACGTAACTAGTTTTAACGGGTAAAAGTTGACGTGGTGTCCCCGGCGAAACAAACGGTTATATATGGCCGGAGTCAGCGCATGTACTAATGATCTGTAACACCCCGTCTCATGTCGATATGAAATAAAACATTTGACCCCTTTATAAGCTTAGAGTAATTAGATATTTTAATCATTTTTAGCTGAAATGGGAAGGTATCCGATTAGTTTACTTTTGATATGCAACAATTATAAAGTAAAGATCAACTCACATGTAAGTTATTTCATTGATGTGAAATATACTGTTTATTCATTGTTTATCAATTGGGATATAGGAATACAACTCACATGATTCTTTTCATGATATTCTTTTTTACAAGCTAAACAAAAAGCAAATGCGCGATGTATAGCTTATATCATGGAATCGAAAGTAGCTAGTTTCAATAACTTTATGTGTTTTTATCTCTAAATCCGCCTAGAGTATTTACACACACTTGAAAGTAATCAAATTGTAACAAGTAACAACAATTATAAATGTAGATCAACTCACACGTAAGTTTATTCATTGTTTGTGAAAATTACTGGTTATTCATTATGTATCATTGGGAATACAACTCACATGATATTCCTTTTCATGCTAAATAAAAGCAATGTGAGAGGTGTAGCTTATATCATCAAAATGGAAGTTGGTAATATTTTATAAGTTATTGTCAATCCCGTAAAACAAATAATCAATTTTTTTTTGTCTTTGACTATCGCTCCAAAAACTTAATCCCTATACAAATAATAGATACTTCAACTTAACATTTATATATATTCTTAAAACATAAACACTACTTTTACCTATTTACGGGGAACTATCTATACTTCTATACTTCTATACTTAATATATAAAGCATATTGTCTTAAATCTTGAAAAGTGAAAAGTGAAATCTTAATTTTACATTTAGAAACTTATCAGTGTTAATTTTTTATTTGGAAACTAATCAATGTTAATCCAACGGGTCAACCTCGTCTCCCACCGGGTCAAACCGTGTATTCCACCGGGTCAAACCGTATATATATGGTACCCGCCGCTGCATTGCGCGGGTACCCTTCTAGTCTATACTTAATATATAAAGCATAATGTCTTAAATCTTGAAAAGTGAAAAGTGAAATCTTAATTTTATATTTAGAAACTAATCAATGTTAATTTTATATTTAGAAACTAATCAATGTTAATCCACCGGGTCAACCTGGTCTTCCACAGGGTCAAACCATGTATTCCACCGGGTCAAGCCGTGTATATTTGGTACCCGCCGCTGCATTGCGCGGGTTGTTGAGTCCCAAAACTCTAGATCTACTGCCTTAGGTTATAAGGTTATTATTACCTTGGTAATCACAAGATAATAATGTGAGAAACTTTGTTGAAGTGTTTCACCAAAGGCTATGCGGAATCTAACCTTTAGTGTTTAAGAAGAATAACAATGATAATGGAATGGATCAGTGAATAACCAACAAGCCTTAATATTATTGATTGAATAATACGAGTACTCAAAAGTACTAGGGTTTACAAAACCTTAAAGCTATGAGAGAATGTATTTGAAAGATGTGTATATGATCAATGTATGTGATGTGTATGTGTGTTGAATGAGATGTGTAACTAGATGCCCTAGGATCTCCTTTTATACACTAAGGAGTCCAAATGGGCTTACAATATTTTCCTATGTATTTAGTCAAATGTATTAAATACAATGACTAAGTATTTAATACTTTCCAAAATATTTAGTCAAATTCTCAATCAGTATTAATCTCTTCAATCTTCAGTCTTCTGTTTGACTAATCAGCATTAATTTCAGTCAATTAGCATTGACTTCAGTCTTCTATTTGACTAATCAGCATTAACTTCAGCAGCAGTGGAAAGTCTTCAACAGTGGCAAAACTTTTCAGCAGTGTAAACATTAGTAGTGGGAAGATTTACACTAACAGTGGAAAAAGTACTCTAGTAGTGGGAATGATCCTTACTAACAGTGGGAATGCCTTAGAGAATTTTATTCCCAACACGGGTACCCTTCTAGTATTTGAAAATGAGTTTTGAGGAAGAAATAGTATTTCACTTGTTATAAAAATGTAAAGTTGATTGTATGAAAATGTAGTTTAGGTGTCACCTTTTATAATACTGTTATGTGTATTATTTAATCATTTTATGATTTTTACCTATCCCATAATAAATAGGAGTGTCTAAATTGAAAGGTAAACTAGTCAAATAATACACACAATTGATCACACGAAATGTCAAGAAGAGCATATTCAAAAGTATGCTACATACATAAGAAAAAAAATAGATGTATACACAAAATTATAAAAATGGAACATGAGCTAATTTTCGTGTAATTAGCCCAAAAACACGTATTATTGGATCATGAGCAATAGTTCTTATACTACAACATGTTACGAAGTTTAAGCCGAGCTCGAGCCAGACATAATCTTATCGAGTAGAGTCGAGCTCTATGAAAGTTTAACTGAATTCTACTCGATTACACATAAACATTGATTATCTTCTCAAACGGTTAACAAAAATTTCCTGCTTGCGTTTGACCAAATTCACATGCTAGCATTTTAAAATTTGTGGTTGACATGATATTATGCAACTGTTTGGGGATTGAACAGAGTTCAAGCCAAACATAATATTATCGAGTAGGAGTGAGCTTTGCGAAAATTTGACTCAACACTACTCGACGCACAGAAACATTGATTATCTTCTCAAATGGTCTACAATATTTTCTCGATTGTGTTTGACCAATTTACATGCTAGCTTATTAAGGGGGTGTTTGGCTAAGCTTATGCGTTGGGCTCAGGCTTATGTTATATAAGCGGCTTATGGCTTATATATCGTAAGCTTATAAGCCCACGTTGAGTGTTTGGATTAGCTTATATTTAGTAAGTTTATAAATTCAAATGTTTGGTTTATTTTAAAGTGGTAAATGACTATAAGAGACATGGGTTTAAAAATATTAATGTTAGATTAAGTATAATTGAGGGTAAATTTGTAATTTGTAATGTAACATGTTATATAAGCCCAACTCACTTAAAAAAGCCACACTTTTATGGCTTATCAAAACCCCCTTATATAAGCTCATAAGCCCACTCATATAAGCTTAGCCAAACACTTAGTTTGGGCTTATATGACATATATAAGCTTATAAGCTCATAAGCCCATCATATAAGCTTAGCCAAACACCCCCATATGTGACATAAACATTTTTCTTTTAGCTTGTTATATAACTAGCTTCAAGGTTCGTGTAGGATATCTTAACACACACAAGGTATGGATTCGATCTAGGGTTTAGAGAGAGAAAGAGAGGTGGTTGGATGAACATTTAGTGAGAGAAAGAAAGAAAAGAATGTTAGATTACTATGTGAAATAAATGAACAACCAACACCCTTTCCATGGCATGGAAAGGGTTTATATACCACCTAAGTGGTCGGCCATAGGCTTAGGGCTGGTCCATAGGCTTTCCATGGGCTTTTGCTTATCTAGCCTATCTAGTTTCCAAATATTACTTAACGAGCTATCTAACGATATTTACAGAAGTGACCGATACTTTCGTATTCCTAACAATCTCCCCCTAAGGGAGGTCACTCTATTTTACAAAAACTTAAACCTAGCATACTATGTTTTGTCTTCAGTCTTATGCTCGCAGACTTGATTTCTTGACTTTATCTTGTGAACATGATATAGTGATCATTGACTTTAGGTTGGTGATCTTTAGCCTCTTGATATCATCTACCAAGCATAATATCTTATCATTATCTTGTGATCTTTTGCCATCTTGTGTACTTGTGACCTTCGGACCGACATGCTCATATTGTTCTTGTTGTTGAAAGCGTGTGTAACCATCTTTCTTGATATTCTTTAACTTTGATACTTCGTTACTTTATGGAGGACGTGTGGTAACAACTTAATACTTTGTTGCTTCAAGAAAGACGTACGATATCAGAGTAGCAGAAGTCTTGAAACATGTATTTAAGCTTTCATGATGTCTTTATTTTTGTCGGTCAAGTATGAGCATGTAGCTTTGAATCTTGACTTGTCCTGATCCAATAGCTGCGACCATTGGGATTACATGCATGAAAGGGTTAGTGATAATCAACAAGTATGGATGAAAGTGGCTTTGTCACTTCGTCAAATATGGTTGTAATAACCATGGTTCTTTATTAATCAGTATAAATACTGCTTGTGATCAAGTAGAATTCTGAAGAATCTCCTTGACAGAGTTTCGCAGCTGCACTAGCCGTTCTAATTACCTGAGCGTCTCAAAGCAGACAACATGGTAAGAGTGAACTGGTAAGTTACTATCTTAATGATTAAGGCGTCAATTTGTGTTTAGCTTTTCTATGTTCGGATACCCTTGTGAGGCTTCCCATGGACATAAGATTGAAAATTGATTTAGAAAATCAGTCGATGTGTCAAGATGCAAACGGGTTTTATGACACACCAACAGTTTTATCTTGTTCAAAATTCATTCGTCAATTCATAAGCTAGACCGAATAGATATCCCGTATCACAAGTTTGTGTAGTATATTGGATATCATAACACAAGGTATGGATTAGGAGTTGGCCGATTTCTTAGAGAGAGAAAATGGGAGTTCTAGTGAGAGAAAATCACTTAGTGTATGCTTATGATAAAAATGAACATCCAACCCCTTCCCATGGCTGGAAAGGGGTATTTATACAAGTGTTTTGGTGCCCCCTAAGTGGGCTATGGAGTGGGCTAACAAGTGGGTAAAGACCCGGCCCAACACCATAAGTCGTACGGTAACTGAACGATTAATACTAAGACTACGAGCTAACCTATGCTAGATATAACACGGGGTGACCGAATCTTTTACATGGATTTTCATAATCCTAACAATATCCCCCTAAGGGAGGTCACCCCAGTAAATACAAAGTGAATCCTAGCATTAAGTTTGAGTTAATATTTGATTCTGGCTTGTAGTCTCTTAATTCTTCAACATTTGTCTTTGTACATCAAGTAGTGATCTTTGAGCTTTGTTCCTTGGACTTGAGTGATCTTTGAGCTTTCTTTGAGATCGTCAGCCAAAGTAAATCTCTAATCATCATCTTGTGATCTTTTGCCATCTTGCGTGCTTGTGACTTTTGGGCCAACATGCTCATACTTGTTGCAATCTTAAAAGCTTGACTTTATGTTCGTATCTCTTCATCAATTCATAACTTCATCACTTAGACATACTAAAGAAGAAGTTGATATCAGAGTTTGCGGAAGCTTTGGGTCATTCTTTCTTGATGTTTTAAAGTCATTAAGTCTTGAGTATGAGCATGTGGCTATTAACTTGACTCTGCTGGAATGAGGTGTCTACATCTCCATCTTTATGTGATCCTGAAATAAAACAGTTAACAATAAAGCTTGGTGACGAATATGGCTTTGTCATTCGTCAGAGTTTGGTTGCATTAACCTCCAGTTCAGTGAGGACCGTTTTATAGTATAAATACTATACCTGTGATCAGGTAGATTCATTATAAGAACCTCCTTGACAGGGTTTCCAGCTCAAAGTGTTAGATCATCTAACGCAGATGCATTAGAATCACTATACTTGCTAGTATCTCTTTACCGGACACATCAAAGCAGGCTACCTCACTAATAGTATTGCTACTAATAGAACGGTAAGAGTGAATCAGTAAGTTACTATCTCACCAATTGAAGATAAAATTGATTTGAAAATCAATCGATGCGTCACTAGTAAAAGTGATTTTTGTAACACATCGAGAGTTTTAAGCTTTTATCAAACTTCATCCTCCGTCAATTCATAATCTGGACCGACTTGATGCCCAGTGTCACAAGTTTGATCCATTAAGGATCACACAAGTCACCTACCTAGAGCTTGTTTGATGTTGGCTCTAGCAGGATTTCCATCTTCACTGTGAATACTTTCGTATCACTCGGATGTTCAGGCAATATCACAAGGATAATGCGTAGGACTCTTAAGGATAATCCTTGTTTTCACAGTGTGTGAAAAAAAGTATATTGGAATAGTGTCCTAACGAGATTTATTGATGATCTCTAGGCTCTAGACTCAATAGTGCGTTTTGATTTAAGTGAGCGAAGGCTGGAGCAGACTGCCACCTTTTCAATACTGAATAACTCAGAGTGAGAGAGTCAGTAGATTACGTGTTAGGTCTCCGTGACAATTGAAATAGAAATCTTTTAAGAGATTCTAAGTGGCTAGGGAGGGTTGTGCATCATATCACTGGGTCCATGACACTTATCTCCAATGTCAGCAATCAACCATGTGATTCTGATAGCATATGAATTGACCCGGTTTCTGCCTAATGTTAAGGGAGGGCTGCTTTCTTTTCACCCTTTATCTTAACATTTCTTTTTTATTCTTCAACCCTTTCAGTGCTTACCGAGACTTCATTACTAGAACCTTGTTGGGTATGTTCCAGTGCTAGCTCCATCTCAGTCTGCACTATTCCCTTATTCTCACATTACTCCTTTTGTAATCATACCTAAGGACTTCTACACTAACTAGTGGATTGTCCCTGGGTAGATCGTTCCAGCTCTGGCAAGATTGTGGGATCGAATACCTAACCTTACCATCCTTATAACTCTGATAAAGTAATTACCGGGTCAGTCTTTGGTATTTCCACAACTGCCATCATACACCATTCGCTCCCCTTCAATATGTGCATCGATATCCGAAAGGGTTTAGCACATATGGGAGAGCCTACACTTGAGTCCAAAAGATCACATTTTTTTATCAGATTTAATATTTAAATCACATTCTCTCCCCTGATCAAAAATTTCAAACCTTTTGAGATTTAGGATCTCAATTGATTTAAATATGTTAGAAAACTTAGGAGAAAATGTGGTCTGATTAAATACAAGCCGATAGTGGAACCTATATATGCTCCCCCTCAATTAATGAGGGATTCTGTTAGTGTCAGTTATGATGAATTTATAAACTGATTTGGAGTTTAACGAGAAACTCATGAAAAATTCATAAACTGACACATAACACTGATTACCACACTACTTATTGATTTATAAGGTGTATGTTGCATAACAGATGATATTGACCTTAATGTTGGAATGATGAAATCATTCCATTTTCTTGATTAGTCAGTAGTCAACATCTCTGAACCTTCCACTAAAGAAGCATTCGAGATTCCTGAAGATTCTTCAGATCTTTAACATTCTACCAAATATCTCGATGAACTGTTGATTGTTGTGGTGGAGGTGGTGGTGGTGGTAGTGTTGATGTTGTTTCAGTTGTCGCTGTAAAGCTGGAAGGAACATTCTCATTGGCCATGTTATCTGCACAATTCTATCAACAAAGATAGACAGACATGACAGATGTATGATGCTAGATGAGAATTTTAGCCATGGTTGATTGGCATGCCATATTTGATTCAGGTGAGATTAAATCACAAGCGGTAGACTTAAATCATCATCAAACCGCTACCTCGTAGCAGTTTTCCTTCTCATATATTAATATTCATATCATAATCAAACCGCTATCAGGAAATTTATCAAACCGTTATTTAGCAAAAATGACAAGCAGCTATCAAGAGGTTTAGCAGCGGTTTTGCTTATTTTTATTCAGCGGTTTGCTTTAAACGGCGAGAGTGATAAACGACGACTTGGCTAAACGGGGGTTTGCTAAACGGCGGAGTTGCTTGCCTAAAACGGCGGTTTGCTCTAACGGGAGTTGCTAAACGGCGAAGTTTTGCTAAACGGCGAGTTGCTAAAACGGCGAGTTGCTAAATGCGAAATTTTAGTTGGAATGATTTTATTGATACTCGGCGGAGTTAACAAAAAACTAGGCCAGCGAAGTTACTTCAAAACCACGGCGGTTTGCCTAGTAAGATCTTGGCGGCGAGTTGGCCTGTTAGGCGGCGGTTTGCTTTCACGGCGGGTTGAAAAAAACAGATAGACGGTGGTTTGATTGAAACATATCCAGACGACACCCCTTTTAGCGACACTTTTTGGCGGAAAAATTAAGTATTTTGTAATATTATTTATATAGCATTTTTAACTTATTTTTACATCAATTTCAAATTTTGGTAATAGAGTAAATTATTTCGGTACGAAACCTTTTTAGCGACACTTTATTGGCGGGGAAAAATTAAGTAAAACTATAATTTTTTCTTTAGCCTTTTAGCTTATTTTTACACCAAAATTTAGATTTTGGTTATAATAGGGTAATAGGGTAAATTTATTTTTATTAATAATCCAACTGCGTCAAATTTCAAACAAATAAACAAACTAAATAACAAACCAACTTATTCATTTACGGTTTTCTTTCTATTGTGATTTTGTAAAATCCCCGGTAAAACTTCTTATCCGGTTTTTAAATCTTAGACTAGTAAAAATCACCTGTGAACGTTTAATTGCTTTCATAACCAATACATTCCAAGATGTTAGAACGTCAGAAGATATTTGGTATGCACGCGGTCCGATTACACGCCCACCAATGCTTGGACATTAACAACTTTGAATTTGGCAAAAACGCATTCGTCTGTATTGTCTGGGAAATGATAATGGAGAGAAACATTATGGAAATCGTTACTGTAATCGGTCCCATTTCAAATGGGTACGTTCATACAAACTCCATGCTGAAGATTGCTGAACGATGTGAAAGATGCTTGAAGATAACAAACCAAATGAGGGTGCACTTCTAACTAGGTCCAGAATGTGCTAGAGTCTTTAATAGACCTTTCTGCTAAGAAAAAGGAAACGGTTTTATCTGCTGACATTCGGGCTTGTACGATATCTGCACTTCTCAAGGATATACAAAAAGACATCTACCCATCCTTTTTTTTTTCAAAAAAAAACACCCATTACACTGACTCCAATGACTTTGTGGGACATTGTGAAGATGATTATGGAAGGTTCTGTGTTAATCAAAGGATGACAGGGAATCACAAATTATACGATGAATTTGAACGATTCTGTCAAATTCAAGGGAGAAGAAACCATTAAGGATACTATGTTAGGTTTTTTCGAGTCTCATTAACGACATGAGAAACATCAAGATGGACCTATGTCCAGAATGCAGACTTCAACTCTAAGTTTTTTAGTGGAACAACATGTACCTGATGGAGTGGATTAATATTACTGAAGTCAAATAAACCAGAGGTTTTGAAGGACAAATGGACACAGGAAGCACTTCAACAGATAACTTGATCGAAAGCATAACCAACACACTTGCCCTCCTCAACCAATCATTCAAAGCACATCTTCCTCAAATGAACAATCAACTCAGAACTTCCTCAAGCGAAAGGAATAAAGCTACAATTCAAGACGACAGAGTTGTTGTTCAGGATGTTCGTGGTAGATACAATGTGAATAATCATGGAAGACCATTTCAGAGGAACAATGCAAGAGGAGTTGTTGGAACTGGGAATGTGGGAGGTCAGAACAGAGTTGGAAACATGAATCTTAGTCAAGCTAAACCCATTATGTGCTCAACTGCAAAGGAATCGGGCACATAGCACGAGAATGTCCACAACCAAAGCGTCCTCTAGATTGTAACATCCGAGAATTTTCGAAATTTCGAATGACGATTTTACCCTTTGACTTTTAGTGTCCGGCTTGACTTATAAGAACGACCATCTAAATCACGATTTCACGACTCGGACTCTAAAGCAACTTGATGTAAAACGAAATTCCTGACAACTTTTCAGTTTTGCCCGAGACCTGGGGGGGAAATTCCCAAATATGGGCGTGTGAGTGGGGAGGGAGAATGGTGTTGTACTGGATGAAGAGTAGTTGTTGTTTCTTGCAGGAGAACAGGTCACCAATTTTGATGACGATGTGGATGATTTGGCACTCAATGTGGACCATGTCTTTGAAGCTGATCAATGCGATGCATTCGACTCTGATGTTGATGAGGCTCCCACCACACAGACCATGTTCATGGTAAATCTTTCATCTGAAGATCCAATCTACGATGAAGCCGGGCCATCATATGACTCGAATACTCCGTTTGAGGTACAAGATCATAATACCTTTGTAGATCATATGGATGAGTATCATGAAGTACACAAGATGCAAAGCGATGTATAACACAACTATGTTGTTGATTCTGATGCTGACTATACGAGTGATAGTAATATTATCCCGTATGATCAGTATGTAGAAGACAACAAAGAACATGTTGTACAAAGTAATGTATCTTCTGTACGAAATGATGCATGATGTCAATTCTCGATGAAATGCATGAACATGGTGTACAAAGTAGGTCAGCAAATAAGCAGGTTAAAGTAGTTAATGACACATTGACTTCTGAACTTGCGAGATATAAGGAACTGGTCGGGGTGTATGAACAACGGGCTAAGTTTGAATTAACTGATAGAGAACGAAAGATTGATGAACAAATAAGAATAATTATCTCTGACCGAAATCGAAAAGAAACTTCTTTAAAATCGGAACTTCATTCTGCACAATTGCAACTTCGTTCTACTCTTAACCATCATAAGATAGTGAGGGAAGAAGCGATCATTTTGAAAAAGGATTTTAAACAAAAAGAAGACAAATTCCTTGAAGAGTTTTTAGACATTAAAAGGCTAAAAGAAAAGGTTGAAGATAGATTATACAAACAAGATCAGTCTGTTCAAACGGTTCACATGATATGTAAACCAAAATCGTTTTATGATGAAAAGAACAAGGTAGCGATAGGCTACAAAAATCCCTTATGTCTCACCCGTGCAAAGCAAGTTCAACCAGCCCTCTATAATGGTCATGTATTAGTCATGTCCAATCATGCACGTCCTGTTGTGCATGACTCAGAGGACACTCGTGATATGGCTGAGATAACTAGGAAAAGAATGATGGAGAAAATGCAAAGCCCTCAATGTGTGGAAAATAAAGTTAGGATTGCCCCCCCAGATTACTCGAAGGAGAACCTTCTTGCAACCTTTGCTCCACAAAGAAATCTGACCCCAGAACAGATATTTTGGTCCATAGATAATAATGACAGGAAAAAGGCTGAGACCTCAGTTCCAAAACCACTTTCAGCATTGACAGTGTATCCACCCAATACTCCTGTCAAGCTTGTCCCCAGAGTTCTTCCAACTAAAAGTCAAGTGAAGATTAATCTTTATGTACTCACACAACTTTTTACGGAATTTGACAAAACTTGCAAAAAGAGAATCACCCCAACAGGTGTTACAGAAGGGGAAAGAGGTTTTGAACAAACAAAAAGATGTTACCTCACTGAAGTTATTCCATTTTTCAAAACTCTTAAAGAACACTTTGCAGGAGTTCAAACGGCCCTCTTTAAAGAAGTTAAAGTAATGGAAGAAATTTTTGATCAAATGTCAGATGAGGTGGATCAGAATGTCGTGGACAAGCAATGTGCTGAAATTGTAAAGAAAAACCTTCTCATTGAAAATGAGAATCTGATTGCTAATTGTTTGTCGAATCAACTGTTGTTTGATGTGGAAAAATCACGTTGTCTAGATCTTGAAGCTGAGATGTCTAAAGTTCATAATGAGTCAAAACATATTTCAAAACTTGAAAGGGAATACCTAAATTGGCAATTAAATTATCAACATCTTCAAGAAAGTTTTGATAATAGAAAATCACAAGCATCACAGGAAGCTCCTGATTTTAACTCATTCTTTAAGATCAAGAATCTGGAACATCAGATTCAAGAAAAGGACAGCGTGATTAGAGACTTGAAAGTTCTAGTCTCTAATGTGAATGACAAAAGTTGTGGAGCTCTTATAATGCTAAACGATGTACTGATCTTCGAAGAACTAAAACAGGAGTATGGAGCGTTTAAGAGCAGAAATAGAAAAGGTTAAGCAGCATTACAAGGAAATGTTTGAGTCTATTAAGATCACGCGCACTAGCACTAATGAACAGACATCTTCCTTGTTAACACAGATTAAGGATCTTAAAGGGCTCAATTTAGAAGGAAATTTGAAAGTTGCCCTAGAAGTTCTGTCAAAAAACAAAAGTTCTTGCCCTGGCATGTATGCCATTGATGTTTAAAACCCTATCCCTCATCCCTTTAGAAACAACAGGAGTGCCATTTAAACTATATCAACCATCTTAAGGAGTGTGTGAAACAGCAGGAGATTGTTGAAAGAGCTTCTAGAGTAGTTAAACCACTGGATAATGCACTTAACTATGCTTGTCAATACACCAAGTTATCTCAGGAATTGATAGAATATGTTATTGGGAACTTGCCCAAAAGAATTCACCGAAAGAGATAGCAAGGGGGGGGGGGGGGGGGGGGGGGGGGGGGGGGGGGGGGGGGGGGGGGGGGGGGGACTCCTTCTATCCTTTAACTAGGGAAAAAGCAGTTACTTTTACTGATCATGAGTAACATCTACTAATAACACACAGAAAACATGGAGTTGCACCAGGAAAAACTTCAACAGTCTAAATGTCCAGGTGATTCCTTCTACAGGAGTTAAGCTAGTTCCACTCGTGCAAGCGGATCAAAGCCCTAAAAGCTATACAAAGCCACAATATGTCCTGCCAAAACTTAAGAGTGTGAATAACAAGAAAGTAGAAGACCATCCTAGAATAAATAAGTCTGTTTGGACAAAAGTGAATCGAGTTGATTCTAGCTTTAGCTCTAAGCATGTTGTAATTAATTCGAATTCTGAATCTGTGTGCAAAACGTGTAACAATGTTTGAATTCTGCAAATCTGAAATGTGTGTTATTATATTTTGAATCTCTGTGAATGCTACCCCCACTGTTAAAATTTGTTCTTGAATAAAGGGAAGCTGATTTAGGAAGCCAAAGGCAAACTGTCTAATAAAAGTTTGACAATAAACAAGGCAGGTTTGGAAAGAACGAGCAAAAACTATTTGCTAATGTTGGTTATCAATGGAGATCCACAGGAAATAAATCTCCTCAGGAAAACTTAATTGTGGTTATCAATGGAGACCCACAGGAAAGAAATTTGCCTTAGGGAGAATGTTCCTTTGACTAGGCTTCCTGTGACATGTACACTATGGTCAGCTAACGACAGGACCCCAACCACAAATTGGGGATCCAAGTTCAAAACCTCCAAATTCGACTGTTTTCAAATGCAGGTGGTATAGATAATCCTTTGGTATCTGGACTCAGGCTATTCAAAACTCGATTTAGAGGAATGAATGGCTCCTGTACGCATTAGTTCAGGACCCGAGCCTATCATGATGACCCCTGGACAACTCAATTCAGGGCTCGCCCCATCGCCTGTCCCTGCAACTACATACATTCCACCAACAGATAAAGATCTGGAGATTTTATTCCAACCGATGTTCGATGAATACTTTGATCAATCTACAGATAGTGAACCAGTCCCTACGGCTACTGTAGTTAACGCTCCAATTGTTTCTACAAATACATCTGTTTCTACAACGATTGCTCAAGATGCACCTTCTACAAGTCATTCACTGTCATCCTCACAAGTGCATCCTCCAGTCTTTCCTCAAGGTGTTGCAGCTGGACCAACTATCGAAGACACCTTAATTACTCAAGCTGACCTTCATCCCTCAGTTAACCCTGTTGCAGGAGAACCTAGTTCTGCACAGTCAACATCAGGGGATGTTAGTTTAGCTGAACCCAACCAAGTTACTCAACCACCAGATCATCTCAGAAGATGGACCAAAGATCACCCTCTTGATAACATCGTTGGCAATCCCTCTCGTCCTGTATCTACCAGAAAACAGTTAGCATCCGATGCTTTGTGGTGCTGTTTCCATACTGAACTGTCCAAAGTCGAACCCAAGAACTGACCAGACCTTGTATTCGTTGTGTGCATGTGTGCTAGATATCAGGCTAAGCCTACCAAAAAGCACCTTGAAGCAATCAAACGTATCTTTCGGTACCTAAAAGGAACCATTAACATGGGTCTTTGGTATCCGAAGGACAATGCTATGTCACTAACAGCTTATGCAGATGCGGATCATGCGGGATGTCAGGATTCGAGAAGAAGTACGTCGGGAAGTGCTTAGTTTCTTGGAGATAGATTGGTTAGCTGGTCATCAAAGAAGCAAAGAAGCACGGCCATCTCAACAACAGAGGCGGAATACATTGCAATGTCTGGATGCTGTGCTCAAATCCTTTGGATGAGATCTCAGCTAAAAGACTACGGCTTTCTGTTCAATAAGATTCCTCTGTACTGTGATAACAAAAGTGCCATTGCTTTAAGCTGCAACAATGTCCAACACTCACGATCTAAGCACATCGACATACGACACCATTTCATTCAAGAGCAAGTGGAAAATGGAGTGGTTTAAACTCTATTCGTGGAAACAAATCCCCCCCCCCCCCCATCAACTGGCAGATATCCTCACATAAGTTTACCAAAGAGGGTTTCGAATTTCTACTCTAACGGACTTGGGTTGAAAGTTTAACCCTTGAAACCCTCAAACGCCTTCAAGAAGGAGAGGATGAGTAAATGAAGTGTCCTCTTGTATCCTTTAGTACATAATTACATAAAAATAGACTTGGTAAATTTTTTAAAGTTCATTTTGGAATTACAAAATGGGTTTGCAATTACTTCAATTGCAACTCCGGTTCTCATTTGAAGGGAAAGATTGTCGTCTGAAAGACAACAATTCCCTAAAAGGAGTAATTAATTTTACTCGGACTTGATTACATTATATTCCATGCAATTTGGGATTAATGTACATTTCAGTGCATTTTTCTTAATTCGGAAGAGAAGTCTTCCTGTTTGATAACCAAATAATTTTTCTTAATTGATTCTTCAAAATTATTTGTGTTAACCACGAGGGTAAAAGTGTTGTTTAAAAATTAATCCGGACAATTTGACACTCAATTAATGACTACAACTCTTTCAATAGAAAGCGGGTCATCGATCGAGGGGAGAGTGTTGTTCAAATTTAATGTCTGGGTGCCGATTGGAAAGTGTAACCGGGTCTTGGAGAGACAAAAGAAGCTAAGGAACCAAATCTTCAGAGCTCTTACTGCATCATCTGATGTTCCTTCTAGCGTTACAGAGACAACTGATACAACATCAACACTTCAACCACCACGACCTCCACTACAAACCTATAGTTCATTGAGATATTTGGTAGAAAGTTAAAGATCTGAAGAAACTTCAGAAATCTCGAATGCTTCATTAGTGGAAGGCTCAGAGATATTGGCTACTGTCTAATCAACAAGTGGAAAATGGAGTGGTTGAACTCTACTTTGTGGAAACAAACTATCAACTGGCAGATATCCTCACAAAAGCTTTACCAAGAGAGCGTTTCGAATTTCTACTCCCACGACTTGGGATGAAGAGTTTAACCCCTGAAACCCTCAAACGCCTTCAAGAAGGAGAGGATGAGTAAATGAAGTGTCCTTTGTATCCTTTGTAATAAGTACATAAAAATAGACTTGGTAATATTTAAGTCATTTGGAATTACAAATTGTTTTGCAATTTCTTCAAATTGCAAACCGGTTAATTGGAAGGAAAATTGTCGTCTGAAAGGACAATGTTCCTAACAACGGGTAATTAATTTTACTCGGGCATGGATTACTTTATATCTATGAAATTTAGGATTAATGTACGTTTCAGTGCATTTTTCTTAATTCGAAAGAGAAGTCTTCTTGTTTGATAACCAAATAATTTTTCTTAATTGATTCTTCAAAATTATTTGTGTTAACCACGGTGGTAAAAGTGTTGTTTGAAAATCAATCCGGACAATTTGACACTCAATCAATGACTACAACTCTTTCAATAGAAAATGGGTCATCGATTGAGGGGGAGAGTGTTGTTCAAATTTAATGTCTGAGTGCCGATTGGAAAGTGTAACCGGGTCTTGGAGAGTACAAGAAGCTAAGGCAACCAAATCCTTTAGAGCCTCTCACTGCATCAGTTGATGTTCCCTATAGGTAACAAAGACAACTGATACACATCAAACACTTCCACCACCACCACCTCCACTAAAATAACATAAGGTCATCGAGATATTTGGAGAAAGTTAAAGATCAGGAAATCTCGAATTGCATCATTAGTGGAAGGACTCTGAGATATTGGCTACCAACTAATCAGAGAATGTGTATGATTAAGATCAATATCATCGGTAATGCAACATACATCTTGTACATTCTAAGTTGTATGGAATTTGATGTTATGTGTCAGAGTATGAATCTTTCATGAGTTTTTCATTAAACTTAAAAAAAACCAGGTTTTTGAGTTTAACGAAAAAATCTTTCAAAATTATCATATCTGACACTAACACATACCCTCAACGATTGAGGGGGAGCATTAATATGTTCCATACACAGCTTGTAACTAAAATATGATCATACATCTAAGGTTCTCAAGGTGTTTTCCACCCCCATGTGCTAAAACAGTTTTCGAATACCCAAATGCACATGTTAAGGGGGTTGACTTTTCTGAAATGCAAAATAACAATCCGGGTACTAAACACTTTTGATGTTATATCATAAGTAACTGATTGAGTTTTTCAACAGTGGATTTTATGGCTGAGTGAATGTACCAAATGACTGATGACCATGTATTTACTTTTATCGAAGTTATAAGGATGGTAAGGTTAGGTACTCGTTCCTATGATCCTGCCAGAACCGGAGGGATCTACCCAGGGACAATCCACTAGTTAGTACAGAAGTCCTTAGGTACGATTAAAAGGAGTAAATGTGAGAACAAGGGAATAGTGCCGACTGAGATGGAGCTAGCACTGGAATATACCCAACAAGGTGCTAGTCATGAAGTCTCGGTAAGCACTGAAGGGGTTGAAGAATGAAAAAGAATTGTACGGATAAAGGGTGTAAAGAAAGAAGCCCTCCATACTCTTAAGGCAGAAACCGGGTCAATACATATGCTGTCAGAATCACAAGTTGATTGCTAACATTGAAGACGACATCATGGACCTAGTGATGCAATGCACAACCCTTCCCAGCCATTCGAGTTTCTCTTGAAAGAAACTTGTCTCATTTGTCACGGAGATTAAACATGCAATCTACTGTCTCACTCACTCCGAGTAAGTCGGTATTGAAAAGGTGGCAGTCAGCTCCAACCTCCGATCACTAATATATAAACGCAATTTCGAGTCTAGAGCCAAGAGATCATCAATTAATCTCGTTAGGACACATTTCCATTTATCTTGTCTTTTACACACTGTGGAAACAAGGTTATCTTAAGAGTCCTACGCATTATCCTTGTGATATTGCCAGAACATCCGAGTGATACGAAGGTATTCACTATGAAGATGGAAATCCTGCTAGAGCCTACATCAAACAAGCTCTAGGTAGGTGACTTGTGCGATTCTACAAGAATCAAACTTGTGTCAACTGGAAAGAAACGATGGTGCGATTCTACGTGAATCAAACTTGTTCCAGCATAAGAATTGACGGTTATTGAACATTTGACAACCAATCAAAACTATCGAAGTGTTACAAAATATTTTCATAATTAACACTTAGACTGATTTTTCAAATCAATTTTCTCTTTATTGCTAACTGTTTCATTACAGGATCATTTAAAGATGGAGATGGAGATGGAGATACCCAGTTCCAGTAATGTCAAGTTAATAACCGAATGCTCAGACACGACCTACACTTGTTATGAAGTTATGAAAGATCTCATAAAGGTGTCAAAGCTTCCGCAAACTCTGATATCATATTCTTCTTCACAAGTGCACAAGATGGCAATAAATTACTAGATGATGAGAGATTAAGTTTGGCTGATGATCTCAAGAAAGCTCATGATCAAAATCAAAACAAGTCAAAGTGAACAAGCTCAATTGTTATCTAAAGATCACTACAACAAAGTACTAGATGTAACATGAAGAATCAAAAGACTGCAAGCTGTAAGAGCTTAAGTCTAGTGTTTTCAAGGGTGACCTCCCTTAGGGGGAGATTGTTAGATATGAGTAAAAGACTCGGTCACCCCGTATATTTATTGTTTATAATAGTTCGTAGTTTAATAGTTAATCGTATGTCTTTCGGTTTTAAGCCGGGTACTAATACCCGGTATTTTGTAAAAACTATATAAGCCTCTTCCAACTTTGGAAGAGGCAAGCTAGTCATTTTTACTTTTCTTATTAAACACATTTTCTCTCTCTAGTTATTGCAAAGAATTGTTAATTAATCGTTTATATTTGAGAAACGCAGTAATTATGGAGTACTTAGTAAATATTAGCAAAAGGCGCACATTCTAGAGCTTAAATAAAGATATTTTAAAGAATTATGATTCTGACAACCAATACGCCGTATCTATCAAGGAAGATACGGCGTATCCGTGCCTATACTCACCAAAGACCACAAAGGAAACAAGCTTAATACGCCGTATCCAGAAGACCAATATTCCATATTCAAGATATAGTATGTGAATATTCTGGAAGATATCAAGCGTGGTCCCTACTCCAAGAAACCCCCAATGCGCCGTATCCAATCCCTTGGATACGTCATATCGAACTGACTTCTAGACAGTATAAATAGATAACTCAAAAATGGGTTTTAGGTGTGCTAAATCATATTCTGGATATCGAAACCACAAAAGTCAATTTTTAGAGGAGAAAAAAAGCAGAAGAGGTATTGCAACGCATTCTAATCCATAAAAGACAACGTGTAATTTCTTATACTTTTGCAATCGTTTAGTTTTTGGTATCATTCGTTAACTCGGTTAGTTTACATTCGCTAAAACAATTACTATTGTATTAATTATGATGTTTGGAGGCTAATACCTTCGAGTATTAGCCATTATTATAAAAATCAGAATGTTTGGTTTTGTTTATGTCTTGATTGCTTAATTTATCGTTGTATGCTTGTTTATGTTTATCAATTCATACTTGTTTATGTGCTTTTGTATGAGACCTATCATTCAACTGGATCTAGTGATACGGACCAAGTAATCTAGATACGGGGATAGCTCTCCATATAGTGGTTTATACATCTAGAATCATAGGATCACAAGTATTGTCCTTCTAAAATCGTACTAAGGATACGCTTCTGGCTTAACTAGTTAACAGGAATTTCCTTTGGTTTATTGAACATGTTGACTAGTAGGTGAATCTAGATAATTCAACAAATAATGTTCTGATTCTATTGGATTGTTGGAAAAATGGACTACTAGTGTATAAATTGCCTTTAAGCAGTAAGTGGGTAAAGTCTCTATGAGCTAGGGTTTAACAAGATCAGCTTTGCTTTAGTCCCAAAGATAGATTATAATCAGGTAATAAGGATGCTTTATGCGGATGCTTTAATTGTGACATAATTAATGTGTCTAGGGCTTAGGATGAAGTCCCGCCTAAGTCTAAGAATGATATGCCTCTTCGAGATAAGTAATCATTGTACTGAATAAATAAACCAACTTCTAATCAGATTAATAATGGCTAATGCAGTTTTCTATCATAAGGCTCGACCGCTCTTTTATCTTCTATTAATTTGCTTGTGTGGGTTAAAGTGTCTTGAATTGATTGTAGTCACCAAACAAACCCGTGCCAGTCTCTTAGGCTGAAACCCCCCTTTTACCTGTTAGAATTAGGATTAGAACTAACATAGGATTAGCATAGGTTTGACTTAGATTAGAATTAACTTAGATTAGATAAACCAAAATATAAATAAATTGAGAGATTTAACCTCGCTTTAATTGTTCGACACCCTACTTGCCACGAATCTACCACCGACCGGGTACACTGCGCGTTAAAGTGTTATTTTTGGTTAAGTCGGCAAAATATAAATTTAAAACTTGAATCAAAAAAATATACACCACACAACGACACATCAAGTTTTTGGCGCCTCTACCAGGGAGTGAAAATTAATCTTGAATTTTATTTTATGTTTTGGTTTTTAACAATAGATTAGATCTAACCCTTTGGAGTAATGTTAATTAGATTAGTGTAATTTAGAGTAGTTTATATTCCTGCTTGTTTGCTTACTCTGTTTGTGTAATACGATGTATTCAGTTCACTGAATATGACATATTGGTTACTTAACAATTTTTCTAGTAAGATTATTACATGATGGACGATCCAAACATTACTATGAAGGAATAAATCAGGCTCGAGGAAGAAAAAGCTTGAAAACATGGGAAAGTGTTTAACTAGGAAACTGCTAAGTATGGTAAGATCTGGTAGGATGATGACATTCACGACCTCAGATCCGTTGAAACTGAATTCCCAGTTATAGTCTTTAATGACGAGGTATCATATGAAAAAACACTTTGTTGTAAACCCACTGTAAGTTCTCTTAATAATGAAATTGACTTTAGAATTTCGTTTGACGATTCTAACGATGAAGACTACACGATAATTTTTGAGAAAAACTTATTTTCTTATAAAAAGATTTCTACCAATGATTTGAAAACGGATTTGGAAAACAATAATGAAAAAGTCATGCTTTCACTTCCATCACCTGAGCCTGCTATCAATTGTCTTGATGATTTAGACCTCTTTAAATATTTTGAGAATGAATTTCCAGACATTGTTTACAATGATGCTCAAATGTCTAAATCAGATTTATTAATTGAATTGATTTTAAGCCCAAAACATATCGATGAATTTGATATAAATGATGAAACATCAGTGTGTCTGAATATGATGAAGAGGAACGAAATATTTTGTACTTTAATGATCTATACCTCTTCAACATTATTCATCCCGATGATTTAAAGTCAGAAAAAGACAATGATAACAATGAGATCAATATAATATAGTCTTCGAGGGCTAATGAAATTTCACAAAGGTCAAAAATGCTTTTTGAAACAAGTCACGATAAAATCACTAAAACTTTCAGAACAAGAAGTTTTGTCATAAACTTAAATGTAAATATAGTGATTTGGAATTATTATGCAAACGGAATGCTATTCTATCTCATTATGAATTTGTATGTGCCGTTTGGCATTTCGTTCGACCCTAAGCGGTATTATAAGGATGGTGATTGTGTGCTAAAGATGCGGAGGCCAAGGTTCATTTTCTTTACTTTGTTAAATCTTAAGGAAAATTGGTCTCCAAGAATGGATACGGCGTATTAGGTTAAAACCTATATGATGTATCCACTGTTTTTAATAAAAGTTAACTAAGTCAACAAAATTGGCCAATACGGCGTATTACTCAAACTCTAATATGGCGTTTTGATTCTGGGTATATAAGCTCAACCAATACGCTAGATCTGTTTTTACCACAATTTTTTCACTCTACACACACAAATGATTTTACCATTAAACCTCTTAGATATCTCTTATTTTTGATTCGTAATCATTCTTTTCTTCATCGAGATCATAAGGTATCAAGCTTTTCCCTTTCTCTTATCAATTTACTATTTTAAATTGGGTTTCAAATTAGAATTAGGGTTAGGGTTTAAGAATTAGGAGATATGCCTTGTGTTTGAATGCCTTTACCTCCCTAAATAAGACTTGGAAGTTTTGTAAATTGTTAATTTGGTCAAAATGGGTAAAAAGGGGAATCCCCTTTTTGTTTTCAAATTTCAAAGCAATACGGCGTATCCAATCACATGGATACGGCGTATTGACTTAATGTTACCTCATTTTAAAAACACCAATACGACACATTCAATAAAATGAATACGGCGTATTAATCCAAAAAGGGATCCTAAACATTAATGCCCATACGCCGTATTAGCTAATACTTATACGGCGTATTGACCGTATTGATCCTTATACGGCGTATCTATTTATGAATACGCCGTATCCACCCCAAAACAGAATGTTTAAAATTCTATAATCTTTGTGATATTCGCATTGATTTTACACATATGGCTCTTTTAGACTAGTGATCTCAGATAGGAACCTAGTTTCTTTACGTACGAGGGGTTTTCAAGTACATAAAAGATTGGCTAGGATATACAGGAGGGAGGTGCATAGGGTGTAGGTATTTGTTTTCGGGGGATTACCGGACATGATGGCTGAGGGATTGAGTTTATTCACTAGCCGGACCTGGAGGCGACAATTTGATATCAGGGGGCGATTGGTACACAAGCTTATTCTAGAGTTTTTTAGTACATTCAGGTTTGGAGAGGCTATACTTGATTTAGACACGCCTAGAGCTTTGCAGTTTTAGTTACGTGGAGCCAGGAGATGTCTAAGCTGGAGGCAGTTTATTGTGGCCTTGGGATTACATACGGGGGAGGAGATAGAGTCCCCTAGTTTTGCTAGATACTAGGCCAAGAGCACGAGATAGATCACCGACAAGGGAGATCTGAGGGATTATTGGAGAGGGATCTCATCTGCTGGAGATTTCCTTGGTACAACCCCGTCTTACACTGCGATTCAGGATCCAATTCTTAGGCTGTGCCATAGGTTGATTGCTTGTAGTATTGTTGGGAGGAGTCAGGCACCTAAGAAGGTGACTGTGACTGATTTATTTTACTTGAGGGGGATGGACGTTAGCTCGGTCAACGTCCCTTATTTATTGGCTAGGTACTTGAGGTTGTTTGCTGCTGGGAGGAAGAGTGGGGCTTATATTTATGGTGGACAGTTTGTAGCTAGATTAGCTGAGCATTTTGGGCTCCTGACTGTGGAGATACTTTAGGGATTGACGGTTATTGCCCCTGATCTCCCAACTATTGATATGGATGAGTTAGTGAGGTTACAAATCTATATGGAGGTTGATGATACATGGGCTTGGGTAGCCCTGGGTCCAGATAGGCAGCCCGATGCTGCGGCTGGTGCCCCTGGAGTGGCTCAGGATGCTCTTGCTATTGATGAGGGTGTCTAGGCTGATCCGATACCTATACATGCACCACCACCACCACCGCCAGCTGCTGCCAGGACTATGCCACAGAGGATGGCCAGATTTGAGGAGGATGTACATGAGATACATAGGGCATTGATTGAGCAGCGCAAGGTGATTAATGCGATGGCTCGTGATTTTTCCAGATTCAGTACATGGGCTATCACTAGCCTTGCACAGATGATGGACAAGGCAGGAGTGACATACACGAGCTATTATAAGACATCAAGAGAGTATCATAGGCGTAGGCTCAGACAAAGTACTGGTGAGACCAACACCTCCACAACTCAGCAGGACCAGACACAGCCAGATCCATGATCCTCCTATCCTTATCTTTTTATTTATATATGTACATTTATTCATGTCATGATGTATCTAACTATTAAACAAGTTCTCATATTGTTGCATATATATCATGGTATGAGGTTTTGATTTGTTTATGTATGATAGAATCAAGCCTGACAGTAAGTTCAACACCATAGCTCGTGAGTACATTTCAGATACAAGCATCATATTCAAACAAGAATAACAGAATTGAGATGATAGGTGATTTCAAATATGTGGAAGTTGAAGAAAAGTCTAACATAAAGACTTCTCTATAAACAAAAGTGCTTCCCGGGAGACAACCCGGATTGTTATATAATTTTATCGAGTATGTCTTCCCAGACATCAATACGACGTATCCGCTCCATATCATACGGCGTATTGATTGTCTGGACATTATCAGTCTTTACTTTTTATGCACTTTAAAAACATTATTGTCAGTTCTGGCAATACGGCGTATTCATGCACATGATAAGGCATATTCACCAAAACTGACCCGTGTTTAGTTTGTTTAGTTTAGTTTAAATTAACCAATGGTACCAAGATAGGAATAAACATTTTTCCTAAGTTTTATACAGGACTTTGGAAGCAAAGAAATATCGACAAATATTGGTGGAGAATTTACAAATCTAGAGATCTTGAAGTGTTGGAGTCTTGAAACTTCAAGACGGCTGTTCAACACAATCTTGCTAATAAACTTAACATGGAGAATCTACCGAGCAATTATCAGGGAGTTTCTCATTCTAATTCTATTTAATTCCCGTATTTAATGTTTTATATATACAACGAGGACGTTGTATAATTCAAGTAGGGGGATGGAATTAGAATGTTTATTTGTCCTAATTTTCACACTAAAATGCTTAAATTATGCTCAAATTTAAAAAAAATTCAAGCATACTTTTGTGAAATTACTTGATACATAACCCGCACACAATAACCCTTGTTAGATATTGTGAGGATTTAACCTTATCCGTTTCCAAATGTTTACCCAAATTCCATAAAATATGAGTGTGCCGGTGATGTAGTAGACTTTAAAACTTGGCTTGGTATATCAGTGATAGTACTATAGGATTTAGATGGAGTAATTGGTTTAAATTGGTAAATTTAGGATTTCACGCAAATCGCCTTTACTATGGTTGCTTATTATCTGACTACAATGGTTAGTATAACCCCATTCATAAAACCTTTGTTTACTCTCATCTTTTAGAGTAAGATACAACTACTAGCAAAACAACTCGTTTAGAGCCATCTTTAGGAACTACACAATCTATTTGTTTTGTTTAACCTTTACAACTTAGCCTACCTGTTTGATAAGTTTATTTTACAATTTGCTAGTTGCTTTTAAAGTGTAAAGTTTGTATTTCCCAAAGTTCTTGTGTCTATTTTGGTTTTTTTGTATGGTGGCATGAAAATTTGCACATTGCAAATGGGAATGTATATTATAGTCAAAACTCATGTATTTTTACTACCATCACAATTAATGGTACATCCGATGAATGAAGAATTACCGAAGGAATTATCAAGAATTATTATGATCGTGAAGATGGTGAAACTACACCGAGTTTCGTAGTAAGTGTTAGTAAAAAAAAATCAAAAAAATTAGAAAAAACGCAACAAAAAAGAGAAGGAAAGGTTGAAGATAATCGTTTCGCACTACCGAAGGAATTACATGAAGGATCGATTATTCGTTGATACAAATCGATGATGTAGATTATTTATAAAGTGGAATATATCTCCACTTATCTTGTAAAGTATGTAAAGTATGCGATGTTTGGGAAGTTGACCATTACGGGAACGCCAACTCAGGTTGCTATTTTTGATCTATGATCAAGACGTTGTAAATAGTTGTGTCTTTATCATGGTAATGGTCGGGAAAAAGCGTCTAGCAACTTGTATTTTAGACTTAATCTGTTTGTTTCGTAAGTTTTATTTAACAACAATTTAATTCCATTTCCTAATCATTAACCATGGGTTTTACGCGAATGAGGATGTGATCGAGCGTGCATGTCTATTCTGTCGTTACGGCCATGTATGCATGTCTCAGCCGCCTTGTTGGTTTATTACTATTAGTGAAAGTTAGAAGATCCATACCCTATATTACTCTACTATTCCTACTCTTTAGATTATTCGAGGTGGGAGTGAGTAGTCACATGTGTCTATCCCGTCGTTCCAGGTGTGTATGTGTGGTCTTTGTCGCCCTCCTGGAATATTGGTATCAATAAAGATTAGTTAGAGTAATCAACCCAAATCCTTCTCATATAAACCCATATTACCTTTATAAACTTGTTATTCCTTAGCTTTAGCGGTGGAGATGTGTATCCTTGCCAAGCTTATGATAGAATACTCATCACGACCGAGCAATTAAGCGAATTAGTTACATGTTACCACGTAGATTAGTTGAGTGATTTGAGTGTTTTCATCTTCCTATTTCGTGAGGTGTTTGGTTGTGTACTTGTAATAGATCAAATAAATGCTTAAACGACCCCAAAAAGTGTATAAAATGACACCTCATCAAGCATGCTCCAAGAGCCTAGTATGATAAACTCTCAACATTCCTAATGTCTAAAAGTTTCACTGAAGGTACTATTCCCCACTCTATTTACAATAATATAAGGGGATTCTACTTGTTCAAATCTACGTTGATGACTGATGACATCAAATAAAGTCTATTTTATAGCATCATTTATCCCATGTAATTAACCCATTTTGTATAGTTATTGCAAAGAATTGTTACTTAATCGTTTATATTTGAGAAATGCAGTAATTATGGAGTACTTGGTGAATATAATCAAAAGGCGCGCATTCTGGAGCTTAAACGAAGATATTTTAAAGATTTATGATTCTGACAACCAATACGCCGTATCCATCAAGGAAGATACGCCGTATCCGTGCCTGCACTTACCAAAGACCACAAAGGAAACAAGCTCAATACACCGTATCTAGAAGACCAATATGCCGTATTCAAGATATAGTATGTGAATATTCTGGAAGATATCAAGCGTGGTCCTTACTCCAAGAAACCCCCAATACGCCGTATCCAATCCCTTGGATACGCCGTATCGAACTGACTTCCAGACAGTATAAATAGAAAACTCAAAAATGAGTTTTAGTAGTGCTAAATTATATTCTCGATACCTAAACCACAAAAGTCGATTTTCAAAGGAGAAAAAGAGCAGAAGAGGTCTTGCAACGCATTCCAATCCATAGAAGACAACGTGTAATATCTTATACTTTTGTAATCGTTTAGTTTTTGGTATCATTCGTTAACTCGGTTTGTTTACCTTTTCTAAAACAATTACTCTTGTATTAATTTTGATGTTTGAAGGCTAATACGTTCGGGTATTAGCCATTATTATGAAGATCTGAATGTTTTGTTTTGTTTTGTTTATGTCTCGATTGCTTAATTTATCATTATATGCTTATTTATGTTTATCAATTCATACTTGTTTACGTGATTTTGTATGCGACCTATCATTCAATTGGATCTAGTGATACGGACCAAGTAATCTAGATACCGGGATGGCTCTCTATATAGTAGTTTATACATCTAGAATCATAGGATCACAAGTATTATCCTTTTAAAATCGTGCTAAGGATACGTGATGACATCAAATAACGTTACTTTATTATATCATTTATCCCATCTATTTTGCCCACTTTTATATAATTATTGCATTATTTGGTACTTAATTGCTTTAAAGTTGATAAATGCAATAATTCAGGAGTGTTTTGTGAAGACAAGCTAAAAGGCGCATACTTTAGAGCTAAAATGAAGATATTTGAATATTGCTAAAATTTCACCAATACGCCGTATCTAACTAAAGAGATACGGCGTATCTGCGCCAAGACTTCACAAGAAAACGCGTTTGACCAATTCCCAATACGGCGTATTCACTCTGTCTACATACGCCGTATCCATGAAGATAACTATTCGAAGATACAGTAAATCAAGTAAATTGGGAATGATATCAAAGATTTATTACGAACGTAGCGCGCACTCCAAGGAATCCAGCCCAATACGCCATATCGACCTTGCTGGATACGGCGTATCGAGTCTTTTTCAGACACTATAAATAGAAGACTCAAAAACGAGTTTTCAGTGTGCAATATCACATTCTTTATACCATACTCACTAAAAGATGAATTTTAGAAGAGAAGATCAGCCACCAAGGTCAAGCATTGATCACGAATCCATAGAAGACGACATCGGTAATTTTTTACTCCTTAATCGTATTCGATTTCAATTGTTTATTACGCTTGTATAATTACAATGGTTGTGGGCTAATACCCTCGGGTATTAGCCATCTTAATGAAAGTTAAATGTTTGGCTTGTTTTAAAATCAATTTCTTAATTTATCGTTGATTGTTTAATTATGTTTATCACCTCATACTTTGTTATAATTTATTTTGAATATGGACCCTATCATTCAACGGATCAGTGATAACAGACCAAGTAATCTAGATACCAGGGATAGCTTCTCCCTATCGTGTTTCTATTACTTGACCAATAGGATCACAAACAAATAACGTTCTGTCCATTGTCCTTTTGACATTATGAGCTTATTTGGACCGGTAGTATGGATCCTTGTTTATGTTTCAGCAATCATGCTCTTAATATACTGATAAAGATTGGAATAAGTTACTACCAGTATATAAAACACCATCAAACAATACGTGGCATATGTCCCCTGTTTGGGCTATGGATTTATCATGATCACCATTGCTTTAATTCTCTAAAATAGATTATAATTAAACTAAAGGATGCTTTATGCGGATACGTTAATTGTGACAGGATTAATCGTGTCTAGGTCTTAGGATGAGTCCCGCCTAAGTCTTAAGAATGTATATTGCCAGCTTCGGAGATAAGTAAATGCAATTATCAAAACAAACAAACCAGCATTGAACCGGATTTTAATATGGCTAATATATTTTGTATCATTTTGGCTTTTGCTGCTTATCTATCTACTAATTTTCCCTTTTCCTCTTCTTGTTGTGTTTATTGTGTATGAATTGGAATTATTTCCACCAAACCATATGCCAGTCTCTCAGCTAAAAACTTCTCTCCATAACCATTAGACGAACATACAACCCCTTGGTATAAAACCAGTAAATAGACTAATAAAAATACTGATAGAATATAGGATTAATGTTTCACTCTTAGTGTTCGACACCCTACTTACCGTGAACTTCATCTTGACCGGGTACACTGGCCGTTAAAGTATTGTTTTAGGTTTGTTGGCTAAATATAAATTTAAAACTTGATAATCAAATAATTGACCCTACACGACAGCACATCAGGTTTTTGGCGCCGCTGCCAGGGAGTGAATTAATTAAACCTTATTCTTATCAGTATTTCTAACCATTAATTAATTTAGTTTAGTGTATTCTGATTATTTAAATTATGTTTGTATTTATTCGCATTGTGTGTTTAAATTCTTGCATTTAATTAAAAATTATTCTGTTATGTTAGATCTCCTGATACGTCGTATCCACAGTTGAATACGGCGTACTCAGTTCTCTGTTTCAGATACAGCGTATCAAGTTTCTGCTGACCATACGCCGTATTCATTCACCCATATACGGCGTATCGACAGCAGCTCGCTAAAATTCCTGTAAACTTAATTATGTTAGAATAGCTTTACTTTGAATTATGTCTTTCATGACAGGGACATTGCTCGACCCATTCCAGTTTCCTTATCCTAAAAGAAGACTAACAATGGAAGAAATTGTGAATAAATTCATTAAGGAAGGAAAACGGGAACATGAGAAAATGGATGCATTCATTAGAGAATTCAGAACAACCAATGAGCTCCTCCTTAAAGAAAGAAACAACTTACTAAGCTAGATTGAATTCGAAATATACGGGCTGTCGAGGGCAATCAATAAAGCCTAAATGGTAGGATGTGAGGCCAAAGGAGTAACCACTAGAGGAGGAAAATCCATAACCAAACCCATTGGTGACAACTCGAATACCAATAAACACCCGTTATCCCATCACGACGAACCAATAACTCCAGATAAAATCCCCACCAAAACCGAACAAAAAAAACTAAACTAACGAGCTGCAACCATTATCAATAACTTTTCCCCACCGATTGAGAAAGGAAAAAGAGGAAGCCCAACAAAGAAAATTCTAAGAAAATCTTAAACAACTCCATATAAACATCCCATTCATCGAAGCTCTTGCACAAATACCGAAGTACGCTAAGTTTCTAAAAGGTCTACTATCAAACAAAGCAAGATTAGAAGAAGCCTGCACCGTAACAATGAATGAAAGATGCTCTGCAGTCTTGTTGAATAAACTTCCATCTAAAGAGAAAGACCCAGGAAGCTTCATAATACCATGCGATATCGGGAATTTACATATTAATAATGCTTCAGCAGACTTGGGAGCTAGTATAAGCCTAATGCCTTACACGATGTACGAGAAACTAGGCTTAGGGGAACCAAAACCAACTTTGAGCTTGGAACTAGCAGACAGATCCGTCCAGTATCCGCAGGGAATAGCAGAAGACGTGCTCATAAAGATTGATAAATTCATCCTCCCTATTGATTTTGTTATACTGGATATGAAAGAAGACTTTAGAATTCCGATAATATTGGGAAGACCATTTCTAGCAACCGCCCAAGCCATGATTGATGTATTTAACAAGAAGACAACACTCAGGGTTGGAAGCGAGGAAGTGATTTTTGACGTTGACCAATCAATGAAAAAACCTTGTACGAAGGATGATGAATGTTATGGGATTGACGATCTGGACACAGTTATACAATCAACAACCCAAGAACAACTGGAAAATGACAACCTGGGAGATGACATCAATCGACCCGATTATGAAAATCATAGGCCTAACTCTGAGATACCCATACGGCATATCGATCATATTAATATGCCGTATCCATAAGAAACACATGAACAAGAAGAAAAGCTAAGCGAGCATCTCTATTCCGCTAGTGCTATTGAAATTGACAAAAAAAACCAAAACTAAAAGACTTGCCTTCTCACTTAGAGTATGCTTACTTGAAAGGAGATGAAACTTGTCTAGTGATTATTTCATCTAAACTAACAGAAAAAGAGAAAACTTCACTTCTACAGGTTCTTGAAAAACGAAAGGGAGCAATCGCTTAGAAGATGTCAGACATCAAGGGAATAAGCCCATCGTTTTGCACTCACAAAATTTTAATGGAAGAAAGCTTCAAGCCTGTCATCCAACCTTAAAGATGTCTAAATCAGAAAGTCTAAGATGTGGTTAAGGACGAGATCATTAGGTTACTTGATTCAGGGATAATTTACCCTATCTCAGATAGTCCTTGGGTAAGCCCCATTCATGTTGTCCCTAAAAAAGGAGGAATGACCGTAGTGTTAAACGACAACAACGAGTTAATACCATCTCGAACAGTAACAGGATGGCATGTGTGCATCGACTATCATAAATTAAATGAGGCAACACAAAAAGATCATTTTACACTCCCTTTTATCGATCAAATGCTGGAGCGATTATCTGGAAATGAGTATTATTGTTTTCTTGATGGATTTTTAGGATTCTTCCAAATCCCAATCACACTAGAAGATCAAGAGAAGACAACCTTCACCTGTCCTTATGGGACTTTTGCCTACAGGAGGATGCCGTTTGGATTATGCAACGCTCTGACAATTTTTAAAGGTGCATGACGACAATATTTCATGACATGGTAGAAGATATCATGGAAGTTTTTATGGACGATTTCTTGGTATTCGGTAATTCCTTTGACCAATGTCTTAACAATTTAGATAAAATGCTCGGCAGATGTGAAGAGACCAACCTTGTGCTAAACTGGGAAAAATGCCATTTTATGGTAAACGAAGGTATTGTTTTGGGGCATAAAATATCTGGGAAAGGAATCAAAGTTGACAAAGCAAAAATCGATGTAATTGCCAAATTACCTTATCCCACAAATGTGAAGGGCGTTAGAAGTTTCTTAGGGCACGCTGGGTTTATCGCAGATTCATAAAAGATTTTTCGATGATTTCCAAACCAATGACCCAGCTTTTAATGAAAGACGCTAAGTTCGATTTTTTTGAAGATTGTAAAAAATCATTTAATAAATTAAAAGAAAGATTGACCACCGCGCCTATCATAATATCTCCAGATTAGAGTATGCCTTTTGAATTAATGTGCGATGCCAGTGATTTTGTAGTAGGAGCAGTCTTAGAACAAAGAATAGACGGAAAATTCAAACCTATCTATTATGCTAGCAAAACTCTAAATGATGCCCAAGCACATTACACTACCACCGAAAAGGAACTTCTAGTAGTTGTCTTCTCCTTTGACAAATTCTGACCTTATCTCATTTTATCAAAAACTATAGTCTACACTGATCATTCTGCTTTAAAGTATTTATTCAGCAAACAAGATGCCAAACCAAGACTTATCAGATGGGTTCTACTTCTTCAAGGATTCAATATCGAGATAAAAGATAAAAAGGAGCGGAAAACTTATCTGCTGATCACCTATCAAGACTCAAGAATCCGAATATAGGGGAATTAGCCGAAGAAGAAATCAAAGACAAATTTCCTGATGAGCATTTGATGATATTAAAAGCCAAGCTAAATGACGAAGAGCCATGGTACGCGGATTGCGTCAACTATATTGTTGGAAAGGTGGTACCTCCCGAATAGACACTGAAAAAGAAAAAGCAGTTCTTCTCTCAAGTGAATAATTATTTTTGGGATGAACCATATGCATTTAGATTATGTCCGGACAATGTAATGAGAAGGTGCATTGCTGGATGTGAAATCCTTGAAATTTTAGATCACTGCCATTCTGGTCTAACCGGGGGACATCATAGTGCTTCAGTTACAGGAAGAAAAGTTTACGAAGCAGGATTCTATTGACCCAATATCTTCAAAGATGCTAAAGACTATGTAATGAAGTGAGACGCATGTCAGAAATTGAGGAACATTTCATCACGGAACGAGATGCCTCAAAAGAATATTCAAGTTTGTAAGGTCTTCAAAATTTGGGGACTGGACTTCATGGGACCATTTCCTGACTCAAGGGGTAACAAGTATATCCTAGTTGCGGTTGATTACTTGTCTAAATGGGTTAAAGCTCAGGATCTACCTACAGATGATGCTCGTGTAGTGGTAAAATTCTTAAAAGGGTTGTTTGCCAGATTCAGAGTTCCTAAAGCCTTAATCAGTTATAGGGGAACACATTTTTGTAACTCCTAACTTGAAAAAGCTTTGCTTAGATACGGGGTAACTCATAGAATATCAACAGCATACCACCCTCAGACTAATGGCCAAACCGAAGTCACCAACAGAGCTATCAAATGTATTTTGGAAAGATCGGTCGGATATAACCCAAAGGATTGATCTGAAAAACTCAACGATGCACTATGGGCCTTCAGGACCGCCTACAAGACACCGACAGGATGTACCCCATTTAGGATGGTTTAGGAAAAAGCTTGCCATCTACCAGTTGAGATTGAACTTAAAGCATACTGGGTACTTAAACAATGTAATATGGATCTCACGGCAGTTGCAAAAAACCGTTTCATGGAGCTTAACGAACTAATAGAGTTACGAGACAGAGCATATGAGAATACTCAAATCTACACAGAAAGAACTAAGAAATGGCACGACTCTAGACTCCGCGGAGATAAGGATTTTAAGAATGGAGAAAAAGTCTTGTTGTTTAACTCGCGTTTAAAGTTGCACCCAGGAAAACTCAAATCAAAATGGACCGGTCCTTTCATAGTTAAAACCATATACCCTTATAGAGCAGTCAAAATCACCGACAACGATGGTTCAAGCTTTATGGTCAACAAACATAGGTTAAAAAATACCACGATAAAAATTTCAACACGGATAATAACGAATTCATAGAGCTTGACACGTAAGATGAGTGTTGAAAAGAAAAAGGTCGAACTTAATGACCAGCTAAAACAAAAGTGCTTACTGGGAGACAACCCGATCATTTTAATTGTTTTTCGCATTTTAATTGTTTGTTGAACGAGTCTATCTTCCCAGACACTCTATACGGCGTATCGAACCCCTCTGGATACGGCGTATAGAGCTGTCTAGACGTTATCAGTTTTAAAAACTTAGTATTTAATTTCTAGTAATTCAATTGTTTCTACAGGAATAATACGACATATCCTAGGGTTTGGGATACGGCGTATTAATCCCTGTACAGTTGTGTGTTTAATTATTTTCTTATACCATTATAGCGAGATAGAATTTGCACTTGTCTTCTAATCTTTTATACATGACCTTGCTGAAACTATGATATGGTATATGCTGAAAAAGACATGTGTTGAACTTATTCGGGCATGCTGAAACCCTAGTCAACACACTTTTTGCTCAAGGACTCATCTTGGAGAATTATTACGAGTAAAACATCAGGAAGTTTTCCGTTCTAATTCTATTTTCCTTTATTATTTTATTGTTTTATCTATACAACGAGGAAATTGTATAATTTAAGTGGGGGATGGACAATTAGAACGTACTTGTCTTCTTTTTTACAAAATAACATGCAATGTGCTTAAAAACGACCAAATTTTAAAATTTTTCCAGCATGACTTTTGTAAAAATCACTAGTTACATTACCTAGCGCACTATAACCCTTGATACATATTGTGAGAACTAAGCTTATTCCATTTCCAACTGTCTACTAAAAATTCCAAAAAATTATGAGTGTGCCGGTGATGTAGTGGACTTTAGAACTTGGCCTGGTATATCACTTGAGACTGCCATGATTAGTACTATAGATTTAGATGGAAGAACATGTTCAACTGATAAATTTCTAGGATTTAACCAAATAGCCTACATGTTGTAAAATAACTATCCACATTGGTTAGTTAAATCCCGTGTAACCCTTGATTACTCTCATTTTTAGAGTAAAATCCCCTAGAACAACTTGTTGAGCCATTAATTTCTTTTTCTACACCATATTATATGTTTTGTTACACCTTTACACCTTAGCCTACCGTGTAGATTAAGCATATTTTACCAATGTTGCTAGTTGCTTTCATGTAAAGTCTTGTATTTCCTGTGTCAAAGTGAAATTTTTCTGTCTCTATAATGGTCGGGAAATTGCATAATGCAATGGGAAAGATATGTAGCTCGTAAGTTTCGCTACTTTCGCGAATATGAATCATGTCCGAAGAAGAAGTGTTACAAGGAAAAGATTATCCGGATGAATTATGATAGTGAAGACGGTGAAACCAAACCGAGGTTTATGATGTATTGTTTAAAAAAAAGAGAAAAAAGATGGAAGAAAAATAGTCGGTTCAAAAGAAGTTTATACCGAAGGAATTACTTAGAAGGATCGATTATTCATTGATACATTACAAAAATCAACGATGTAAAGTCTTATAAAAAGTGGCCGATATCACCACTTATGTAAAAGTATGTGAAGAGCGAGGTGTAAGGGAAGTTGACCGTTATGGGAACACCAACTTAGGTTGTCTTTGTTATTTCCGTGATTGAGGCGTCTGTCTATATGTTCGAGTCTTTGTCATGGAACGGTCATGGGAAAGTTACTAGCAACCGTACCTTATTTGTTGGCTTAATCTATTTGTTTTGTGAATTTTACTTAACACCTATTTTACTTCCCTTTCCTAGCAACTAACCTTAGTGTCTACTCGAACGAGGACTTGTTCGAGCATGCATGTCTATTCCGTTGTTACGGCCATGCATGCATGTCTCAGCTTCCTTGTTGGATGACGACTTTCGGTGAAAGTTAGAAGCTCCCTACCCTATATCATTCTTCATCCTAACCGTTAGTTAAACACGAACAGGGATGTGTTCAGATTTTATATGTCTATTCTGTCATTACGGTCGTGTATGTACAATATAGTTGCCTTGTTGGTGTGGCACGTATGGTGAAAGACTATTGAATGATCATACCGTAAGCCTTCTTAACCCAATTTATATTTTGACTTGTTCTTACTTAGCTTTAGCGGTGGAGATGTGTATCCTTGCCAAGCCTATGATACTAAGCTAATCACGACCGAGCAATTGAGCGTACTACTTAAATGTTACACCCTAAATTAGTTGAGTGATATGAGTGTTCTCATTTCCATATTTTGTGAGGAGCTTGGTTATGTACAGGTGATTAGGACAAAACGATGCTTAAACGGAAAACCCTCAACTCCGGTTGGGACACATTTTCATAAACTAAACTTTTTCTAAAGTCTACTTGAGGACAAGTAGGATTCAAGTGGGGGGATATTTGATGACATCAAATAATGTCACTTTATTATATCATTTATCCCATCTATTTTGCCCACTTTTATATAATTATTGCATTATTTGGTACTTAATTGCTTTAAAGTTGATAAATGCAGTAATTCAGGAGTGTTTTGTGAAGACAAGCTAAAAGGCGCATAATTTGGAGCTAAAACGAAGATATTTGAAGATTACTGAAATTTCACCAATACGCCGTATCCAACTAAAGAGATACGGCGTATCTGCGCCAAGACTTCACAAGAAAACGCGTTTGACCAATTCCCAATACGGCGTATCCATGCTGTCTACATACGCCGTATCCATGAAGATAACTATTCGAAGATACAGTAAATCAAGTAAATTGGGAATGATATCAAAGATTTATTACGAACGTAGCGCGCACTCCAAGGAATCCAGCCCAATACGCCGTATCGACCTTGCTGGATACGGCGTATCGAGTCTTTTTCAGACACTATAAATAGAAGACTCAAAAACGAGTTTTCAGTGTGCAATATCATATTCTTTATACCATACTCACTAAAGACGAATCTTAGAAGAGAAGATCAGCCACCAAGGTCAAGCATTGATCACGAATCCATAGAAGACATCGTGTAATTTTTACTCTCTTAATCGTTCGATTTTCATTGTTTGATTACGCTTGTATAATTACAATGGTTGTGGGCTAATACCCTCGGGTATTAGCCATCTTAATGAAAGTTCAATGTTTGGTTTGTTTTAAAATCGATTTCTTAATTTATCGTTGATTGTTTAATTACGTTTATCACCTCATACTTGTTTATATGTTTGAATATGCGACCTATCATTCAACGGGATCTAGTGATACGGACCAAGTAATCAAGATACTGGGATAGCTTTCCCTATCGTGTTTCATATTACTGGACCAATAGGATCACAAATAACATTCTGTCTTTGTCTTTGAATTATGAGCTTAGTTAGACCGGTAGGTGACCCGTTTATGTTTCAGCAATCATGCTCTTAATTTACTGATAAAGATTGGAATAGTGGACTACCAGTATATAAAACACCGTCAAACAATAAGTGGGTAAAGTCCCATAGGGCTAGGGTTTTAACAGGATCACCACTACTTTAATTCTCTAAGATAGATTATAATTAAACTAAAGGATGCTTTATGCGAATGCATTAGTTGTGACATGATTAATCGTGCCTAGGTCTTAGGATGATGTCCCGCCTAAGTCTTAAGAATGATATGCCGCTTCGAGATAAGTAAATCATTGTACTAAAACAAACAAACCAACATTGAATCGGATTTAATATGGCTAATATAGTTTTCTATCATTTGGCTTGTACCACTTTTCTATCTTTTAATTTTCTTCTTTTGTGTTTATTGTGTATTGAATTGGTATTTGTTTCCACCAAACCTGTGCAAGTCTCTCAGGCTGAAAACCCCCATATCATTAGAAAACGTACATAGCATAGGTTTAACCAGTAAATAGACTAATAAAAATACTGATAGAATATAGGATTAATGTTCCACTCTTAGTGTTTGACAACCTACTTACCGCGAACTCCATCTTGACCGGGTACACTGCTCGTTAAAGTGTTGTTTTAGGTTTGTCAGCTAAATATAAATTTAAAACTTGATAATCAAATAATTGACCCTACACGACAGCACATCAATACGCTTCTGGCTTAACTAGTTAACGAAAATTACCTTTGCTTTATTGAACATGTTGACTAGTTGGTGAATCTAGATAATTCAACAAATAATGTTTTGAGTCCATTGGATAGTTGGACAAGTGGACAACTAGTGTATAAATTGCCTTTAAGTAGTAAGTGGGTAAAGTCTCTATGAGCTAGGGTTTAACAAGATCACCATTGCTTTAATCCTTAAGATAGATTATAATCAGGTAATAACGATGCTTTATGCAAATGCTTTAATTGTGACAGAATTAATGTGTCTAGGTCTTAGGATGAAGTCCCGCCTAAGTCTAAGAATGATATGCCTCTTCGAGATAAGTAATCATTGCACTGAATAAATAAACCAACTTCTAATCGGATTAATGATGGCTAATACAGTTTTCTATCATAAAGCTCGACTGCTCTTTTATCATCTGTTAATTTACTTGCGTGGGTTAAAGTGTGTTGAATTGATTGTAGTCACCAAACAAACCCGTGCTAGTCTCTTAGACTGAAGCCTCCCTTTTACCTATTAGAATTAGGATTATAACTAACATAGGATTAGCATAGGTTTGACTTAGATTAGAATTAACTTAGATTAGATAGACCAAAATATAAATAAATTAAAAGATTTAACCTCGCTTCAAGTGTTCGACACCCTACTTACCATGAATCTACCGCCGACCGGGTACACTGCTTGTTAAAGTGTTATTTTTGGTTAAGTCGGCAAAATATAAATTTAAAACTTGAATCACAAAAATAGACACCACACAACGGCACATCAATGACATAATTTTCGAGTCGACAAACTGAAAATTTTCCAAAAAGTTTGAAAAACTGATGCACAATAGATTTAAAATGTCCTTAATAGGGGAAATGAAACTCTTTTTAAGACTTCAGATCCACCAATCCCCAAGAGTTATCTTTATCAACCAGGCCAAGTACGCTTTAGAAATACTTAAAAAATATGGTATAGATGAATGTGATAGCCTTGGTACACCAATGACTACTAAACCTAAACTAGATGCAGACTTAAGTGGAACACCCATTGACCAAACATGATAGTATGATTGGGTCACTCATGTATTTGACTTCCAGTAGACCAGACATAGTGCAAGCAATATGCTACTGTGCACGTTGCAACACCTCAAAGAGGTAAAAAGGATCTTTCGATACTTAAAGGGAACCATCAATATGGGACTCTGGTATCCGAAGGATTCTGGTTTTGAACTAACCACATTTTCATATGCTGATCATGTCGGATACCTTGATACTCGCAAAAGCACTTTTGGAGGAATATAATTCCTAGGTGAAAAGCTAGTCAGTTGGATGTCAAAGAAAGAAGAATGCACTGCAATGTCTATAGAAAAAGCAAAGTACGTGGCGTTATCCGTAAGTTGTGCTTAAGTAATGTGGATGAGGACACAACTTAAGGATTATGTCTTTGACTACAACAAAATACCATTGTACTGCGACTCTCAGTCAGCCATAGCAATCTCATGCAACCCTGTGCAGCACTCCCGTACCAAACACATCAATATCCGTTACCACTTCATATAGGAACATGTTAAACGAGGTATAATTGAACTGTACTTTGTCAGAACTGAATTCCAATTAGCTGACATGTTTACGCAAGCTTTTTCGCAAGATAGGTTTGAGTATCTTGTTAGAGGACTTGGTATGAGATGTTTGACTCCAGCAGAAATAGAGGTTCTGGCAAATGAATCTGCTTGATATTTCATCAAACATCGACTTGTAAATATTTTTGAAAAAGCAAAATAAAAAAATATAAAACCAAGAAAACCAAAATACAAAAATAGAAAATTTCAAAAACAAAATACAAAATCAAAAAAATCAAAAATACCAAAAAGAATATTCTCGACATGTCTCTCAGCATCGATATTCTAAACGTACCTAGAAATGTTGTTCAATAATGACACGGGGTATGTACATAAAGTTCGGATGAGAGTTTTTCAAATGTTTTGAAACATGTCATTTCTATTTTCTAAATGACTTACAGTTACTACAGACTGTAACTTGTGATTAACGACAACGGGTTATGTGCAAATCAGTACATAACCCGAACTTCAAAGAAAGAAAAGTTTATCTATAAAGGTAACTGATCCTAACAACGAGAGGAGCAATTTTCTCGGAATTGAGCTATTTATACAAGACATTCAAAGTTTTAAGCTCAAGGAAGGAAAGTGTACGTTTTAGTGCGCTTATCCTTAGCATTAGAAGAGAAGTCTTCTAGCATGTGGGTTTTCAAAAGTTGAAGATTCAAAAATCTCTCAATGACAATTCAAAATCTTTCAAAATTGTATGTTCAACACTCCATTCCTTACAAAGTTTTCAAAGACAATCATTTTCATAAATGAGTCATTTTTTGTAGGGGAGTCTCTAAAAACCAAAGTCTTATTGTTGTTGGATACATTATTTAAAAGACAATTTTTATGTATCAAAAAACATATAAGTGTGATTCTCAAAAGATGTCTGAGCACAAATTTTCAAGAATTTTTCAATTACAATTCAAGATCTTTCAAAATTGTGTGCTCAACACCTAAAAGTGGTAAATGTGAAAAAGTTTCAAGACTAATATAATAATACACACTAATTTGGGTATCTCGTATTCTCTTGTGTTACTCTTCGAAGTAAGTCCACTGGTGAAAGGTTTAGCATACTAGTACTCGTACGAAGTGTATTATACCAAGGCATCTTATCGCATCAGAGATTCACATAAAAAGTTTTGATGTTTTTGAATACATTCTTTCACGACTATTTTATGTGTTCATAAACATATAGTGTTCGAGTACAAATTTTCAAGTATTCTTCAATGACATTTCATAAACATTTAAAAATTGTGTACTCGACACTATCTCTATCCCTGAACATTACATTGGTGGTATTTCACCAACATTTACAATTGGTGTCACATGTATTGTTGAGGAGGAGCAAAGACAAAAAGAAACATGTTCCACATAATTCATGCTGAAACATTTCTCTTCCTTTGAATTTTTCAAGACAAATTTTAATCACTTGGTATTTCAAAAACTAAGTGAATTAGTATTTAAAAATACGAGAAGAAATGTGCTTAAAATGTGATCAAGAAAAATAATAAGTGATCTAAAAGACTCAAAGTGATTTTTACTCTACCCACATGTGCGAAACACATTTGTTTATTAATGCACGTGTGTAGAGGGAGTTTTCTCAAAAAAATGGAACTCTCAAAGTGTCAAACGTTTTGATATTTTATCAAAAACTTTGATTGATTTTCAAACAAGGTTTTATGGTTATGATCAAATAACCAACAACCTATTAATTCACGTTGATTCTGAACTCATAAGGTGGTTAGGTTAGGTATTAGTCTTATGATCCAACTAGAACTGAAGGGATCTACCCAAGGACAATCCATAGTTAGAAATAGGAGTCCTTATGTAAGATTTGGAGAAGAATGAGAAATGGAATATTGTCGACTAAGGCATGAGCTAACACTGGAACAATCACAACAAGGTGTTAGTAATGACAACTTGGTAAACATTAAAGGGGTTGAAGAATGAAAAAGAAATGTAAGGATAAAGGGTCTAAAGAAAGAAGCCCTCCATACAACATTAGGCAGAAACCGGGTCAATACATATGCTATTAGTATTCACAAAGATGAATTCTGGTATTGAAGACAAGACATCATGTACCAAGTGATGCACTGTACAACCTATCTTAGCCATTCAAGTTTCTCTCAAAAGATACATGTCTCATTTGTCATGGAGATCAACTCGACTTCTATTGACTTTCTCACTTCGAGATAGTTGATATTGAAATGGTGACAGTCTGCTCCAGCCTCCGATCACTAAAACCAAAATGCACAAATTGAGTTTAGAGCCAAATAGATCAAACATAAATCTTATTAGGACACTCTCATTACAAACTCTTGTTGTTCAACATTGAGAACACAAGTGATAATGAAGAGTCCTACGCATTATCCTTGTAATTTTACCAGAACATCAGAATGATATTCTTTAAGTATTCACAGTGACGATGAAAACCCTTCTAGTGTCGACATCAAACAACACTGCGATAGGTGACTTGCGAGATTCTATACGAATAAAACTTGTGATAACTGGATATCGATTTTGGTCCAGTAAATGAATTGATGACTCACTCAGTAAGATAGTAACTAACTGATTCACTCTTACCGTGTTTTCTGCTTTGAGAGTTCTGGTAATGAGAACAAGAAAGTACGGTGAATCTAATGCATCTGCATTAGAGGATCTAACACTTTGAGCTGGAAACACTGTCAAAGAGGTTCATTGAATCTACCTGATAACATGTATAATATTTATACTGTAAAACGGGGAACCAGAGGTTCATGTAACCGAACTTTGACGAATGACAAAGCCATATTCATCCATATATGTTATGTATTACTAACATAATTTTAGGTCTAGACGATGGTGTAACTACCCCTTTCCAGGGAGTCAGATTCATTACCACATGCTCATGCTTGATCAACAAATATAAAGACATGATGAAAGCTCAAGTACATGTTAATAAAATCTTCCTCAAACTCTGATATTCAAGATCTTCCTTAAATATATCAAGATTATCAAGACAAAGATTGACAAGGGAGATTGTTAGCAAGCTTTCAAGATGAAGCATAGTATGAGCATGTTGGTCAAGACATAAGATCGCAAGATGGGAAAGACGATAAATACAAACAAGGAAAAGATTTAAAGATCTCAGATTTAAAGACAAAGTCGAAAGACAATGACAAAGGCTCAAGATCAAAGATCACAGAGCATGAAGGAACAAGCCTACAATAAAGATAAAGACCAAGGCTAAGACTAAGACTCAAGAGCTCAACAAAACACAATCTAAATGACCTCACCTCGAGGGATATTGTTAGCCTTAAATATTGAGTCAACAATAGAATTTTCGGTGATACAATATAGGAATCTTATTCTTTATTAAATACACATTATAATAGGCTAGAAAGGGAACCAGGCTCATTTGTAATCTAATATTGTACGTGTTGCAAGCTTAAAGCCCAACTAAAACCCGAGCCTGGCTCAACCAAAGAACCCTAGGTGTAAGGAAATACCCAAGTGGTATAAATCCCCCTATCCACAATAGAGAAGGGTTGGTTATTCACTTGTATGCTTTGGCATTTGTATCAATCCAAACACTCTATATTCTCTCTTTATTTCGCTCTCTAACTTCTCTCTAAAATTCTTCTTATTTCTTATCTTTGATTCTTGTAACATGGAAGTGAAATGATATATATTAGGTTCGACAAGTCAACACATCACTAGTAGCATAAGACTATTTTCAACAAGTATGATCAACAAAACCATATTTATTCCTAGCTTGTAAAGCTAATTTCATAGCACCACACCTTTGTAATTTTTAGTACCAAGCAACTTAAAAGGAATTAAAACAGAACTGCTACCATAACTATTTTGAACATGCAAAAGATTACTAGCATCCAAGTTATTAATCAACATAGTTGAACTAGAAGGATCACTAGTAGCCATAATAACAAACAACAATCAGAAACAAATAACTGAATAACAAAAGAAAGAGGCAAACACGAAAAACAATCACGAAAAACAATCACGACAAACAACCACAACAGATTAACAAGAAAAAACAATCAAGACAAACAACCACAAATAACCACCAACCAATGTTGCAACTCCACAAGACTAATCTAGAGCCTATCCTCTAGAAATCTAGACCAAGACTAACAAAAAATAAAAGATAAAATAACAACTCACACCCAAGTTTAACAAGAACCCTTTTAAGAAGACTGGGGTTGGCCAGAGCAGGTTTCCACACCAATAAGATAGAGGGTCAAGGTGTTAACTAACCTATTTGCACCTTCTCAACAAAAGTATTGTAAAACTAAAAGGAAGAAGATCAACCTACAGAACAATACAACAGAAAAACAAGAACAACCACATGCACCCTTGATTCACTTAGTCAAGGGTTATAAATGGTAAAGAACGAGCCTAAAGCTAATTAAGAACAAAAATCCCCAATTAAGAAAAAAACTAGTATTTCAAGAAACCCTAATTAATCACAATCTACAAATCACAAGAATGATAGACAAACAAACAAATCCTAACACGACCGTTGTGATCCAACACTCAGTTGATCAAATTCACCACCAGATCAAGAAACCCTAAAATTTTACCAAACAATAAAAAACAAGAACTTTAAGATTCAGAGCATCCTGGCTCTGATACCAAGAAAGCTATATCTAAAACATACCAAGAACATATTATTGCACTCAACCAACCTCCTCATGTGCACTCTTTTATTACTATTAGAATCAAGAAGATGAGTCCACAACTGTGTGCTTAACAACAAATACAAAAGACAATGATAATCTCCACTAGGTGGATCTTATCAAACTCACTACAAATACACCCAATCACTCAAACAGTAAGATCAATAACAATTGATCTAAAGAACTAAGACAATGACTATATCTGTGATGTGCGATCGTTGAAAACTCACAAGAAATTTTACAACTCCCTAGGTAATGTACCTAACCGTTGTAGTGTAGTATAGGCAAGACTCGGGGGTTGTTATCGTTCTTTAGGGGAATAGGTTGGGAATGCTCGAACAGAATATAACAGAGGTCTAAGGGTTGAGAGAAGATTATTTTTGTGTTTTTATATTTTATAGAAAGCAGGTAAAATTCAGGTTTGAGAGGTTGGTTTGTTTTTAGCTAATTAAACTAATAATAAATCTAAACTACTTTGGTGATAACTATATGATAAATAAACGTATTTACTTAATCATACACTACTTCTTAGTTTGCTTCTCCTATTCCTGTTGCTTTATCACACTTATGATGATCTGTGTAAGTATTTCCTAAGTCATGAACGAATTACACGAAAACGTCATCTACATAATATTCCATTAAGGCAACGCACAAGTAAGGTAGTATGAATACTATTATAAAGCCCCTAAGAGTATATCACATGCATTAAAACACTTAAGAGGGACCAACTATATTAGAGGTAAAGTTGTATGAAAAATGTTACCGATGGTATCCTTTCTGTACAGTCGTGCTTCCCTAGACGTCTATGCCAATTTAATATCTTATGTCTAGTTTTCTAAAGCCTAACGCGCACATTCATCACAAGAAGCAATATTAAAAGGATCTACAAACTAAGTTTCATGCAATCATAAGTAAATACTAATGGATCTAGCCTAGCAAGTTAAAAGGAAGTGAAGAATAAGAATCAATCACACAACACATACACATATTGAATGATAAAAGATAAGAGATCTCACTTGATTAAAACATGTAATTAAGGCTGTTACAAGAGGGGTTTAACACCCTAAAAATGGCCAAACTAGCAGCTATAATCGTCTTCTAAGAGTTGGGTTCGGTTCCTAAAAGTTACACTGTAACATCCCCAAATTGGGTCGTAGCGGAATATGGGTCCGGGGCGTGTTACTTCTCAGATCAATAACACAAGATATATATAGAACGACCAAAAAGTCGTTTGAAAATGATACATTGGATTTAACAAAGTAATTGTTACATAAGCCCGAAGCTTAACTTGTTCACTTAATCAAAATACAAAGATTTTCAGCCCATAAAATGAAATGCGACAAAATCTTTAATGCATGACATCCAAATCAAAACCACCAATGTATCCATCGCACCTCGTGCTTATTGATCCCCTGAAAAACATTGCTTTAAAACGTCAACAATAATGTTGGTGAATTCATAGGTTT